>JAFBJS010001784.1:14504-53069 GCA_016785265.1 Paraplagusia blochii | reverse complement strand
AGACAAGGATGGACAGGATCAGGAATGAGGTGATTAGAGGGACAACACAGACAGGAAGGTTTGGAGAAAAAGCTAGAGAAGACAGATTGAGATGGTGGACATGTTCAGAGGAGGGACAGAGGAGACATTGGTAGAAGAATGATCCTAGAGATGGAGCTACCAGGTAGGAGACAAAGAGGAGATTTGTGGATGCAGTGAGGGAGGACATGGAGGTAGTTGGAGTCAGAGTGGAAGATATAGAGGACAGGGGGAGATGGGAAATGTTGACTCACTGGACAACCCCTGAAAAAAGGGACAAGCTGAAAGTAAAAGAAGAAGCAATACTATGCAAGATAAAAACATTTTACTTGCTTGCTAACAGCAAAATCCTGATCCCCCTTAGAGATGTGAATTTTGTGGCGGTCCCTGTGCAAAATATCAATAATATTGACAGAGTGTTTTTTTGGTCGACCTTTGGATGCCAGTCTGTCTCAGCGTCCCCTGGTTTCACTGAGCAGACGATGATCTCCACAGCTTGTCCAGGCAGAGGGTGAAACTTCTCTGGCAGTTGAAGAATTTGATAAGACTTCACCTCCTCTTCTTTTCCCACGTCAATGAATTGAACTGATGCTCTGAAAAATGTACATCCGCTTGTGTCTGGAACAGAGAGGATCTTCACCCTTTGGGTAAAAAAAAAAAAGTCATTTTAGTCATTGATGTCATTCCTGTGAACTATTCCACTGAACTCTTTGTACCTGTGAAGGGCTTCATCTTCTTCTACAGCGTACAGACCTCCGACCAAAACCTCCTCAGCTCCTGGTTTATTATCAACATAGTAAGAAGCCATCTCTGAAGCCAAACTCTCAAAAGAGTTATCGCTTTTTGAGATGACACGGCCGTAGAAGACAGATGCTGTCTTGATGTGGATGGGGACAACCTGGGACGGAGGATGTTTGCTGATTACTGAGCTGGTACAAACTGTAAACTAATGCTAAAGAGTTACACGGTAAAGCAAGAAAAATTAAAATGATCCTAATCCAAAAAAAAGGACAAAATGGAATCCAAACCTCTATGACTCCAGAGTCAGGAAGTTCAGACTGATCCTGGTCAGAAATGAACTTGTGGCGATCTGGACATGAACTGCCGTCTCTGCACAAGTAACACAGAAAACCATGGTGTATTTAACGAAATCCAAGTATTGACACATATGTGATTAAATAACTTGAATAACTAAAATAGAGTGAAACCTTAGTTTTCCAACAAAATTTTGTCGTAACTTAACTTTGTTGCCGAGACAATCAGTGATTGGGATGTACAGTACATGCTATGAAATTATGATTTTGCCATTATGTCACATTGTGCTAGTTTTCCTATTTTACAAATCACCAAGAGAACGAAAAAATAATGAGATCTCAAACACTAGAATATGTGGAAAATTTGCTACTGCACTGAATTAAACTGTGTTTCCTATTTATATTTTTTGTTTAACTGAATTATATGCATTGTTTTAATGAAAAAACAATCATCAGGACTCAAGAAACAGATTCATTCACAATTATTCCTGCAGAGAAAATCCAGTTTTCCAACTTTTATCTTCACAAAGGGCCTTCAGGAATGATCTAAGTTTGAGACCCGAGATCTCCACTGTATATGGAAACGAATATGAAGACCTGCACACTCCAAAGCATTTCAGGTAGCTGCACAGAGGCCTGCTGGTCTTCAGGTTCTCCCGGGCAGTAATGACACACTGTGCAAAGGACAGCAACTGTGGGGGCAGCAGGGCGTCAGTCCGCTGCAGGTACCGTAGAACTCCAACAACATGAGAAGCATTTTTCTCTGAGATGAGCAGCACTGACTTGGTAACTTCAGTACAGACCCTGGTTTGATCGAGGGCTAAAACCTTGGTAAAGAATCAGAAAAAAATATGAATTTCTGTAAATACTACACTCAGCGTTAAGTATTTCTTAAAGATACTCTCACCCGCTCTGAGAGATTTCTGAAGTTGTCAGACATGCAGAACAGACGGCTGCCGAACAGCTTAGGAGAAGTGGGGAAACCGTAGTGGATCACACAGGTGGCATCTCTGATCCCAAAACACTTCAGACACTCGTTGGTCGTCACTACACGACAGAATAAATGTTGGTTGTTTTGCAGGTTGAAGGTTAATATTATTGTAAACTTACCCAGAACCACATGGCTGCCGTGGCCGATGTTTTTTTTCCACTCCTCGATGACAAAATCAAACTCCTGTGTTAGGCCCTCGTGAGCCTTCAGGCAAAACAAGGACTTGTTTTTGACAGCCTGAGGATTGATACTGGGTTTTAATGGTTAATTAATATTAGAATATTGTAAAAAATCCTTCAGAAATAATTATTATTTTACCACGGACACATTCTCAACTTCCTGAGAAGAGTTGGTTATGATGAGCGTCTTCTGGCCAACATCTGGACTGCAATCAAGTGTTCCCAACAGTTCCAAGATCTTACTGCTTTCTGAGGACATGAGGATGAGCTGAAGGAGGACGGAGACAAGAGTTCATAGCAGTGGAAACGAGCGTTTATCATGGAGAACACGTCATCAACAACAGCAGCCATTCAGACAGACCTGTTGGACGTTGCCGTAAAGAGCGGCCTCCTCTGGGTTGGAAATGACAACACATGGATAAGGCATGTAGGTGGAGACCAAGTCCACCATGTGGGTGGACCACTGCTTTGCCACGGCAACGAGCTGCTGAGGGCAGGAGGCCTTGCTCTCACTGGAGGTCACCTTCTGGTAATGCTGTAAGATGGTTGCCATCTAACAGAAGAGCAGATACGGAGGGACTTAGGCTGAACAATTCAGTTGACAAAGTTTTTAACCAAAAATTGCCCTGGTTTTCATGGCAAAACTTGGTTGCCTTTGTGGTTCTGTCTTCTCTACTCTTCTGTCCAATGAGGAAAATTGCTTTTCAATGTTTTCAAACCTTTTTGGTTCACGAATAGATTTACAGAGAACATGTTCAACATGTTCAGAGGTTCCTCCGGATTTAAGAGAAGAGAACGTTAAGAAGAAAGATGGTAACACAATGGGAATGGATCTTGTTTTTTCTTCTCTAAATATTCCCTCCTGGATTTGAGGAAGAGTTTCAAATGAAAGAGTAATAATGAATATAGTCGACCTGGTCGGGAGCGTTGACGAAGAGAACGTCGGCCTCATCCAGCACCAGGTGGCACAGACGCAGAAACATGAAACAGTGAACGGACAGAAGTCGAACCAGGCTGAAGGGTGTGGTCACCAACAGAAGACCTGGTTACAAAAGGGAAAAATCCGTGGTCAAAGCTGCAATGATCTCATCTCCAAATATGACTTATGAGCCAGAGAAGAAAACTCAGAAGTTCTGCTCACAGTTCTTTGGGATCCTGATATTCTTGACCTCATCTTTTCCAATGCCGAGCAGCAGAAGAAATGGATGAAGGACTCTGACTATACTGGTGCTGTCCAGCAAGTCATACACTGTCTGGACCTTCTTCCAGTTTGGACACAGAAGAACCACAATAGGCTGAAAAAATGGTTTAAAAAGACATTAAAAAAAACTCCCAAGGACCTGAATGAGAATCGGGTTTCAGTGGTTCTTACTCCAGCGCTGGACGTGAAGGAACAGAAGATGGTGTTGAGCAGGACGTGGCTGAGCAGTGGTGGGAGGTAGCTGAGGGGTTGGGCAGCAGCCTGGGAGATGATGATGGTGTTACGTCCTCTTGACAGGGACGGCCAGCTGTACCGATCAGCCAGGGACAGAGTGCAGTACTGTCTCCTACGAAGCAGCTGCAGAGAAGACGGTCAACGGTTTAATTTTCTTTTGGTTTAGTAGGATTTGATTATACTTTTGAACGACAACAGCTCAACTGAAAACTGGAAACATTCTCATTTACCGAGCGAAAAGCATCAGTCACAGGTGCATCGTCCAGACTGGAGCAGGGTTGAATTGGTATGGAAGAATGTACCAAAACACCACAGCCCATTGGGTCACTGGGACTGACCTGCAGATAGTCAGGAAAAAGGAGGATAAAAGCCTAGATTACTGTCTGTGGTTCTTATTTCCTAAAGTTTCCTGCATCGGTACATCACGATAGCTTCTTAGGTTTATAAGATACCAATACATCAACTACGACTTAAAACAACTGTAAGAATAAAAATTTAAAACCTACAGCTTCATCTCCAGATTCTGATGTAGAGTTCAGCGGTGTGGGATTCATCCATTCAAGGAGCCTGTGACAGACGCAGCAATGAAAGTAACATATTCTGGACTATAAGTCGCACATTTTCACCCTCTTCGCTGTATTAGCCACTTATGCTCAGGTATTATTATCTTATCTTATCTCATTATCTTATCAAGCTCTCTCCTCTGACATGAAGATCTTGGTCATCCCTGGTTTCCATGTAGTCACCACTAGACCAGTGTCCACCCTCTAAGTTGAAAACCCATTCTCAAAAAACATCTATTTCAACAACTCATTGATATCTTACACTCAACTTCTACTCTTCTTCTTACTCGATGGCGTCATGTGATTAATGACTCAATTCATTTAGTGTTGTCAGAGTTGGACTCTTTAGCCACACGTCTCTGTGAGTCACAGCAGTTAATACGTCCATCTTAGGAACATGGACATCTCTAACCTTGAACAGGCCGAGTGCACTTCCCTTCTCTGCATCTGTGTTGCTTCTGTTGACCCTTCTGTTGACCCGTACAAATGTAGGCTGCTGTCAGAAAACAGGAAATATGTTATAGAATGAAAGATGATGGAGGAAACTAAAATCTAATCTGATGCAGCCTCAGATAAATGTACCTTGTGTCTTCACTGTTGCGATTTTCAACATCACTGAGGTCAAAACGAGTTCCTTCTATTTTTTCACTGCAAAAAGACAAATAAATGACATTGAAAAGTCTAAATTCTATGGAGAGAGCAATAAAATAATGCAGAAGTTTTCAATTTCTTCACCTTATGCAGGGATCAATCACAGGAAGTGACTCTGAGGTAGGTTCACCATTGTGTAAGGATGATACACTGTTAAAGAAAATGATAAAGCACGGAGAAAATGGGAAAAACAGAAATGATGATGTATAAATGATTGGTCAAAGTCTTACTCCTCTTGTCCTGAGCAGGACACTGAGGTTGGTTTGGAAGATTCTTGGTTGTTGTGTTCTTCGTGTCCATTAATCTGGAAGATGAAAGAATTTAACTCACAACTTATCTATATATAGTATAAATTATGTGTTTCCAAACCATTGTTTCCAAAATGGTTGTCATACTCGGGTCAATTAAATGAGTTAAACTTACAGTCCGGTTTATCTGCTGGAATCTGCAGCCAGGATTCAGAAATTTCATTAATCTGTGTGGGAGGATGACAGAGATGTAACCAATCACATTAGAGACGTTTGTCACTGAAGATCAGACCAGTTCTCACTTCATGAGGTTGGAGTCCGTGGCTGAAGCTGCAGAACCCGATGTGTAACAGCTGGGGAAAATAATCATCGTGATTTTTCTGTATTTCTGCTGACCAGCGAATTCACCTGAAAGAAATGACTCACTCGTTTGCACTGGCGCGTTGAGAGCTGCATCCTGATTGGCTGACAGGTGAAAGTTGGAGTGGAGTGACGATTGATCTGTCATCGTCCTCCGTGATTGTCACTTCATGCTGTCTCTGAAGTAGAAAACAAAAGTCAAAGACAATAGAAGTTGATGGTCAAAAGACAAATGCAGCCATGAGCTTCTCACCTGTGATGAAGAGGAAGCTGTCAGATAATCACCATTCAGACTAGAAGCTGGACTGCTTGATATCACTGAGGAGGAAAAAACATCAGCGTCAAAGACCAACATATAGCAGACTAGTCCAAAATGTCTCCTAATTACAGATTAAAGTCTCATTTTATTTTATCTATACTGTCTGTGTTACAACGCTGGACAAGAACGTAACAGACATTGATCCAACTCCTCTGATCTACTGCACTCACCTGTACCTTGGTCATAATATGCAAACTTTTTGGCCACAAGGTCGTCATTCACACAGATCTATTGAAAAATAAACAGAAATGCAAAGACCAAGGACAAAAACCAGAAGAAATTATTGTGCAAATTATTGGCAACATTGCATTTATAGCTATGACTGTGAATTCAACCTCATAAAATCTGTCCTCCCTTTCATATCAGGATGTTACGTGAAGTCAAACCATTTAACCCCCCTGCTCCCTACTCCAACTACCTCCATGTCCTCCCTCACTGCATCCATCAATCTCCTCTTTGTCTCCTACCTGGTAGCTCCATCTCTAGGATCAGTCTTCTACCAATGTCTCCACTGTCCCTCCTCTGAACATGTCCAAACCATCTCAATCTGTCTTCTCTAGCTTTTTCTCCGAACCCTCCTGTCTGTGTTGTCCCTCTAATCACCTCATTCCTGATCCTGTCCATCCTTGTCTCAGCGTCTTTAACTCTGAGCATCTGCCAAATGTATTGTAATGTAATGCAGTGTCATTTTTCAAATACTTGTATAAATCTACTGTATATATCTATGTCTCAGAACTAAGTTCACCTTGATGTTGTTGACAGTCAGGTAAAGCTCAATGGAGGTGGAGTCAGACTTTGTTTCCAAAAGCACAGCTTCTGTCAAAGTTGATTCTTAGTAACAAAAAAAAAAAAAACACATTTTCAACCAAATCTTTAGAGGTTGCACAACAACACAGGTCTACAGAACGTTCACCGTCTCTCACTTTGTAGAAGGTTGTGCAAGTACAGCGTAGCTGAGCTGTCCCACTGACTGGACGGCCTGCAGTGGAGAAGAGAAAAACTTAGATCAGGGAAGAACTTAAGGTTTTCACGTCAGGATTTGACATTATCATTTGATTCCTAAAGCTGGTTTTATTGTATAGTGTTTGTGTTCAGAGTCATCTGATCTGTTCAGCCAAACACAGAATGAATCTTAATCCTAATCTCTATCACATGATCTCAAGATAACAACAGATTTTGTTACATCAGCTCAGCCTTTTCCACAGACACACGTAGAGTAGTTGGTTGAATTCCTGCCAGTTGGAATTTCCTCACCCAAAAAGGAAGTTCAAGAAACTTTTTCTCAGCAACTCGAATCCTATTGGTTGTAAATGTACAAAAAAAGAGCGTGTTTAAATGAAATTGTGGTAATTAATTCACACGGTAAATAAAAAACACAAGTTTAATGTGTGATAAAGGAAACATTGCCATTGTCTCACAGATCTTTGTCCACGATAAGTCGTTCTCCATAGTCGACCAGGAGGCAGCGGGCCCTGCAGGACACCGAGTCCGTGATGACCGACTCCACCACTGCCCGACACCATGACTTTATCACTGACCAGTAGACCACAAAAACCTGTAGGAACATTTTATTCACACTCTTCCAACTAAAAAAAATAACAAGAGACACGCGATAATAGACTGCAGGATGACTTTACTTCTCCTTCTACCAATGTGGGCTTCAGCAAACACTGATCCAGACTGGAGTCATGGTAGAAGAGGTTCATCTGAGCAAGAAAGTTCTGATGTTCTGTTGTGTCTCCACTGCCCTTGGTGTTATGACAAACACGACCCCACAGGCAGGATGGGTTCTCAACCTGTGGGAAGGTTCCAAGAGCGAAAAAGGAAAAATAACTTCAGCCCAGTGCAGTCCACTCTGTACTGACTGTGTCATTCGACAACTTTTGCATCTTTTTTTCTGCTTTTACGTCCAAATATGTGTTGTTGTTGTTTTGAGATGTAGCTGTTTTTAGTCTTATTGATTATTAAGAACCAAAACAATTATACTTAACCACGAAATTCCTATTTCTAGTTAATCATTTGATAATTAAAAAAAATCACCTTTAAAATCAATATTTTCGACATTGTGCAGCGCAATCCAATCCACTTCCACCTGCTGAAACAGACACTCAGACAGAGCACAGAGTTCGGTTTTCAGATTAACTCCCAAACCGACATTTTTCGGGGCTAAATCAACGGACCTCGACATTTTGCTACACACGTGTGGACGAACTATTCATCAAAGTAAACACTCGATCCCCGTCATAGGTTAAAAATGTCCTTAAATAGATCACTACTTTAGTATTGTAAAAAAAACATTATTTTTGCTGGATCTCAGGAGAATCTTACCTGGTGAGAACTCCTTCTGGCTTAATTGGAAAAGTCGGTCGACAAGTAGACACAAGTGTGGGACGCGTACAGGGCCTAACCGATAGAGGGCGTTGTTTAATCGCTTATTTTTTTTATCCATAGTCTCCTATTTTGGTATTCTAAAAGTATTCCTAGTATGTCGTTTAAAAATTAAAAATATGTCCGCGTGCTTCAAAACCTTGTTAAACATTGGTTTTAAGATAAAATGAAGGTTTTACGGAAATTCTTGAACTAACTCAGGCGCCATTTTGGGATGAGCGAATAATATCTGACTATTTTTTATTATTATTATTTTTGTATCAACTAAGTTATTTTAGATTCTCCATTTTTTTACTCTAACCGCTAACTTTTTTGTCTTCATAATGATGCCTTAATTTGCTTACATCCCTAAAAATATTTGTTTGGCTAGTATAACAACACGTCGTTTGTCCTAGTTACCAAAATAAGTAAATACTATTTGACTAATTTTCAATAACGTTATTTATAGTAAAGTTATTCTAGTAACTTCCCATACAGATTTTTTAACTTTAACCGCTAACGTTTTTGATATTATATTTTATCTTAATGTTTTTACATCATTACATAAAACATTTGTTTGGCTAGTATGAAAACATGTAGTTCGTCCTAGGTACCAAAAGCAATCTATTAACAACATTAACCATTCAATTAACCATTGAATGTCCCCACATTATAATGTAAGGGCCGTTTTAAAGCCCCAGCTAAATAATGGCCACAGCATATATGACAAAAAATACTAGGCCCTGTTATTTTTTATTTAATTTTAAACTTTGTTGTATACACATGTTAATGGTTGTGTACTGGCCCGGGGGGTCACTATGACGGAATGTTGTTTCACGGCTGCAGCGTCAGTTAAAGTTCTTCCTTTACTACGTGGAATTCGTGGTAGATCATACCACAAAAAAAGAGAAACACTTCTGTAGAATAGCTGTCGTTGAGAGTATGTGGGTACGCTGTGAGCGTTTTTGCTTGTTTCTTAAAAAATCTGGCAACCCAGCTGTGGTTACATGCTAAGGTTGTGACTGCAGTTGTTTAGCCAGATGACCGGGGTAAACACCTCCTGACAGCCCGCTGTGGACGTTACTGCCATGCCAAAGCCTGACAGAGTTGAATGTCCCGCTGTTTAAAGGTAAAACGTCCAGTAGGAGAATCAATGTTGTTTCTGATTATTGTCCTTGTGTTTAGTTTAACATGCTAACGCGTTATCATTATATCAACAATAACTTGGTTGCCATTAATGCTTAAGCTAGGTGTTACATCCAGTATGTTATAGGGGTGGAATGATGCTGCTGTTCGTGGCTACCAGACGATTTTATTTCTTGTTATCTCTAATGTCCAGCAGTCTCTAGGTCTGACATATAGTCTCTTTTCAAAATTTCGATCGATTTCTTATCAACTAACGTTAGTTAGCATTCGATTTAGCTTTAAGTATAGAGCTGTCACCTGTGACACAAGGCACGAATTTGTCATTTCCTTGAAACCCTTTGTTCAAACGTTTCTAAAATAAGCTTATAAGGTCATAACATTAAGGCGGATTGGCAGTTTAATTGGATTATTATTGTTCTTTACCTTATCAATCCGGGTAAAAATTAAAATTGTACATCCAATGTTGCTTTGTTTTTAATAAAAAGCAACGTAAATGTTAAAAATACATGCTTTTTTCAAGGGAATTTGGATTCGTTTTGTATCTTGGATATCCATTATATACAAAGTTGGTCAGGTTTGTATACAGATTTTAAGATTGGATAGAATTGTACAGATAATGTTGTAACTTTTTAGTAAAAATGTATCTAAATCAGGCATGGACATTGATCTTTGTTATACGGACCTCCAACCTTGTCCAAATTATCCATATACTTCTGCTTTTTCTCTGCAATAATGCGTTTCCACAGCAGGTGATGTCATTAAGTACATTAGAACGTAGCATTTTAAGGTTATATACTGTACATGATTTCTTCATGCCATTTATCTTAGTTCAAATCAACGATCCATCTTTCTGCTCTTGACTCGGCCCCATGTCCAATTTTAGGACCAGTTGTGGCCCAGAAGTCAAAAAGTTTGCTCGTGCCTGATCTAGATAATTGTCATTTTTAATTTTTATTTATATTGTTTGGCTCCCAGAGAAGTACTGCAAACACAAAAAATAACATTCAACTCCATGTAAAATGATACTTAGGTAAGATGTCGATGACGGTTCTCAGTCATCCAGGTCATGGTCAAGGTTAAAGAGTTAAGTTAGGCAACTGGACATTCCAATATTTGGAAAGTGTTTCACTTCTCATCAAAGAGGCTTCTTCAGTACTTAGACGTAAACTGGCTCCTGAATTGTGAACTTGCTGTCATTTCTATATTAGTGGCAGGATTTTTCTTTTTTTACTAGCAGGTATTTAATAAGTATGTTTCTGTAAATTCAGACAGCTTTGTCTGTACAGACTGACGTGATGGTCACTTTAAAAGCCCTGTGGCGTTGGTTTTGGCTTTTAGCTTTTGAGAGGTGGTATTGATCCGGCAAATCCAGAAGTGGTGTCATCTTATATTCCCTTGTTCCTTTGCTCACCGTATGAACCTTCTTTGTGCTGCGCTTTAGTTCAACGTTGAGGTAAATTCTGTATGAAATGTTTTTGGCCAAGAGATAATTCTTAAAAGCTGGTGTTTTTTTTTTCAGCAGCTCCTTTAGAAGTTCTGTGATAAACTGACTGACAGATGGTTCAGCATCTGTGCACCGCTTGTTGTCGTCCTAGGGACAGCAACCACTTTAGTGTTTTACTTCAAGTCCATATGACTGTCAAATCATTGAATGTGGCATTTTCATAGCAATTATTTCATGTTTTATGCAATCGTACACTTACATTTGATAATAAAAATAATTTATTATCAAATGTAGACAAAGATATATGTTCTGTCTTAGAAGCTGTGACCAAAACAACTCTTCACACCTTTGTGCGGTAGTGAAGAGAGTGGTCTAAAGGAGTAGAACTACTAGTTTTCCCTCTTACATCAACCAGAAAATGGAGTTCCTCAGTTGAGGAATGGTCTTAACTCCAAGAAGAAATCCAGTTGCTGACAACCAAACCTTTTTGGATAAATATCTGTATCATTTCCAATCCTCTGCTCAGTGATGTCGTCTTGTACTGCAGGATTCTTCTAACTCTCACACTTTTACCAGCTCCCACTGAAACATTAGCCCACTGACTCTAAACATTGTACTGTAATAAACCGTTTGTATCGGCCTTGAAGGCATGGACATTCTTTTACACCCCTACATAAGTTGGCAGGTCACAAGGACCTAAAAAGTCATGTGATTCATTCCATGCCGTTTCATACCAGCTGAACAGCCTGTCATGAGGCTGCAGCCGAGAAATGTTGGCTTCTCTGCAGCTTCTACTGAACATCCAGTCTTTGTTCTTTTTAATGCTGCAGGAGACTGAGTCTGGTTACTGAGCAGAGGAATGAGGTGAGCCATAAACCTGTAGTGCGGAGTGGATCACAGTACTTTTTTGTATTATTGGGATTTAAGTTTTTTTTTATGATTGATGCATGTTTATATTGAGCAGCTAGTAGTTGTTGTCAGCTGGTTCCTAGTATGGTGTAAGGATCTTAGATATGAGACAGTATTTACAATCAATATGGGATTGTTTATGCACCGGTAGTCCAGGAACTGGACTTCTTTTTGGAGTGGAAAGACGTTTTATATCCAACTGAGGAACTTCATCAGTTTCGGAGACTGATGAAGTTTCATGATCTAGTCCTATGAATGAGAATCTTCTTAGATGTTTAAGAGAAGTAATTTGAAAACAAATCTCTAAGTTTTCTATGCCACAAATCAATTCAAAAACACAAATTGCAAATTGTTCATCTAGATATTGGGGTTAGCGTTTGTATATTTGCACACATTACACAAGCCCTTTTTAGCATTTAAAAGTGAGAGTAACTACTGTTTTGAAATAAGATCTCCTTCTTCCTCAAAAGATATATATTTTAAACTGTTAAAACAAAATAATTAAGTACAGGACCCCCTTGTTTAAAGAATGGTTGGTGAATCACTGTATTCTCTCTAGTTTAGTTGCAGATGTGGACGGTTTTATATCAATATGAGACTGAAGTCTGCTACGGTTCTTAATCTTTAGCTTTTTCAGTCTGGAAATTGACAACACTTTCACAGAGATATGTATTTGCAAAAATACTTCTTCTTCTTTTGGCTTGCCCCTTTTTCTTGGGTCGCCACAGCGAGTCAACATTTTCCATCTACCTCCATGTCCTCCCTCACAACATCCATCATCTCCTTTTTGTCTCCTACCTGGTAGCGCCATCTCTAGGATCAATATAAATGTATCCACTGTCCCTCCTCTGAACTTGTCCAAACCATCTCAATCTGTCTTCTCTAAATTTTTTCTCCAAACCTTCATCTGTGTTGTCCAACATGTATTTGCCAAAATACAAAAATTTAATTTTAGCATGGACTCACTGGGCAAGTAATTCATCAAGAATTCAGTTTTTGCTCCAGAGAGACAAACAAATCATGAGACCTCTGTTGCTCAGACTTTGTTTTCTTTATTTATCTGCTGTAACCAACTTATCATGCTGGATTTTTGCTTGTCTTGTTTTGGGCATTGAGTAAATAAGTGTCATCATTTATTCATTACTTTAATTTAACTTAACCACAGGCATTTCAAATTTGGTAGGATGCACCAAATATTCTAAATAAATTGAATAAATAAATTATCTCATTTTTTGTATTTCCATGTTATTATCCACTGCTGCTCTTGTACTCTTTATTTAAAAAAATGGTAAAAATTCTATTTGGTTCTGGAGCAACTTTTATAAGAGACTAATCTCCAAATTGTCACTTTTTACTGATTGATATTGATTTATTAAGACAGTCATTCTTTAGTCCCAAGGATCTCGACTCCCAGCTCCTTATGGCTGTGTATGATGAGAACATCCTGAAGAATCCTTTCTACCTGGCACTGGAGAAGCAGAGACCAGATCTGTGCAGCCGAGTGGCCGAAATCCATGGCATTGTGAGTAACGTGACTCGCCTTGTAAAAAGTATGTGCATAGTTAGAAATTCAATTTGAACGATGTCAATAATCTGACAAAAAATACAAATAGAATGACAAAAGCATTTTATAATTTTTAACTCCCATTTTTTGTCACTCATTTAAGGTACAAAAATTTGGTATTATTCACACCTTCACAGTATTGTTTCAAAAAGCACAATTTGAATATTTGTGCATTACAAAAAGCTGTATAAAGTTCCATTTGCCTCCAAATTATTCTCTTCCTGGTGCTTCTCCTTTTTCATTCAGGGGATTTCTGTGTCAGGTCAGACACTGAATAGGCAGTTTTGACACTTACAGTTGGGATTTTTTACCAAACGTCCTAAACTCTTGCATTGCTGCTTGTTGGGTTTTTTTCTTGTGGTCAGATTGCTTCTCAGGTTCCCCAGTTATGGATGATTTAACACAACTAACGTGCCTAATGAACACATTTTACACAGTGAGATGGCCTTCCAAGAATTCTCAACACGTGGATAAACTGAAGTCACAGATAGAACTGTAAAATCAGGAGCTGTGACTCATCAGGACTCACAAACTTTACCTGTGCCACTGACGTCTGCCTCTGTTTCTCTGTAGTTTTGCCCCCAACAAAACTACTGAGTCATTTAGTCATGTCCTTTAAATCTTACTTCACAACAACCTGCAGGTTCTTGTTCCCTCCTGTGGAAGTCTGACCCTCGACAGCTACCCTGACTCCCAGTTTGACAGCTATGTCTTACATCCTGTGGAGAATGGATACCAGACTGTGGACGGAAAGGTTTGTCTCTACTCTGTTTTCAGAATGCCATCAAATATATTAAAATTGTTTCAGGAACTCAACCATGAAAACAAGGTTTTGACATTTTAAACATGCCTTAGATGGAGGGGTTTCAACATATCAAACCAAACACTGATATTGTTTTTTATCTCAGGATGTCAGGATCCAGGACAGGCAGGTCCTGCTTGGATCTGGCTTCCCAGCTCCAGCGTCGGTGCAGATCCTCTTTGAAGAAACATTTTATAACGAGCAGGAGCAAAGCTACAGCATCCTGTGCATCTCCCGGCCTGTGGAGATAGACAGCGGCCCAGCCGAGCTCAGCGTGCCGCAGCCTTACTGCCTGAAGAGTGTGGAGGACGTCAAAGAGTTCCTAGGCCGTCATGCCCTGAAGTTGGACAAGTTCCTTCACAGCTTCTGTCAGAGCTTCAAGGAGCAGGAGAGGAAGGGACTGAGACACCACATTGTAAGAAAATCACATGGTCTCTATTTTATTTCAGTTCCATGTCCTGCGGCTTTTGAACTGTGGGGGCGCCAAGCTGTCAATAGTACTATACATGCTATACAATAATAATAACAATCTTACAAGACCGCACCCACATAAATATGTTCAAATATATATATATATAGATAGATATATACATACATACATACAGTATATGTGTGTATTTGTGTCTGTATGTGTTTGTATATACAGTATGTGTGTATTTATATATACTGTATGTGTATACTGTATATTTATACATATATACGTTTATATGTGTATATATATTATATGTATAATCACCTATATATTATAAAATTTGATATAATATCTATATATGTTTGTATATGTGTGTATATGTATATATACTGTATGTGTATGTGTATATGTATTTATATGTATATATATTATATGTATGTATATATATATTATATATATATAATCACATATATAATTATGAAATTTAATATAATATCTATATTTATGTAGTTTGTTTTTATATATAAGGTAAATTGGGCTCACTCCCAGTCCAAGGGTGTCATGTCCCCGTCCTCAGTGATATCAGAGACCCTTATTTTTACCATGTTCTTTTATTTTCCTCTCTCTGTTTTATCAGTGTTGTAATTGCTTTCATTCTTACCCTCGTTTTTATCTGGATTTTCTTACGTTCTTTTAAAATCATCGTCGATGTATTTGCTTTGGATAAAGCACCTGCTAAATGTTATGTAATGCAAATAACCTTTACAATACCAGTTGAATCCAGTCCAGGATACTGACGAATATCTTGTCTTTCTACAGGACTCTGTCAATGCTCTTTACACCAGATGTCTTCAGTGTCTTCTCAGAGACTCCCGTCTGGTGAGTACAAACACTTCTATAAGTTTTTTTCAGTGGGGGCTCAGTGGTTAATAAAGCAGACCTAAGTCCGGAGAGTTTGAAACCATCAACTGCCGTGTTTTGTTTGATGGGTTTAAAGCAGAGGTTGAATTTTGTTGTGTGGTGTTTCACAATGTCCAGCACTTTTATTTCCTTCCTTAAGAATGACTGGAGGAAACAGGTGCAGTGTTTCTGCAGATATTATCGTCTGAGACACACAGGAAAGCCAGCAGCATTCAGTTCAGTTTAAGGTCAGGGATCTCAAAACTCATGATCATTCAGAGAGAAGTGTGTCCACTCAAAGGTCCAGGGACATGAACCCATAATGAGTGTTAAATTAACAGTAATTCCACTGAAAACCAGCTCGTCTTGTCTCAACCCTTTGGATTCAAAGAGAATTATTTGTGACATCACTGACTTAACCTCATTTTTTTTATCTTCCTTCCTTCAGTTTCTGCCTAACAGCAGTGATAGTTGAGGTTGTATCACGTGCCACGGTGAATAATTAGTTTTTCCTTGTTCCACAGAAACTTCTCACAAAGCAGGAGATGCAGATGACTTTACTGAAGCAGGCTGTGGAGGTAACTTTCAGAAAGGAAGCATGTGACAATCTGGTCATGTTTGTATTTGTGCACCATTCAGAATGAAAGTGATGACATTTGAGGAAGTCTGGTTCCATCAGTGTAAAACAGTACATCTATACTTCCTTAACATGAGGTGGAGTTTCTGTTGCACTTCTTTGTGTTTTTCATAGAAAACTAGTGTGAGGAGAAATAAGCGAGATAAAAATAAAAAAAAACTGTCAAAGCTGAATATTTGGAGCAGTGTGTGACCTGAGATTTTTGTTCTCAGATGAGGAGAAGAAGTAGAAGCACAGAAAATTTATGCTGGTGTTTTCCCATTTGTTTCTCCAGGTCTATGTTCATCATGGAATCCACGATTTCATTTTCAATTTTGTGGGAACGCTGGAAGCCAGCCAGGTATCTTTAAAGTTCTTTACACCTCCAACACTCAGTCACTAACTATATCTCTGTGGTCATTTACAAAATTATGAAACATGACATAACTGCTGGGGTTAATGAGATCAGAGTTAGAGAATAGCGGAACATTTTCCAAAGCAAAAAATCCCCCATGAATATATAACAACTCTAAGTAGTTACACTTCTTTTTTTCATCATATCAGTTTCTTTTCCCTCTGGTCCTTTGTTGATGTCAGTTATTTGTGGACTTGAAAGATTCTGCATAAAGAGATGTTTTTTTTTAATGTTTATTTAATCAGGACATTTTTTTGAGTGAAGGGCATCAATTATAAATTAGTGTTTTTAGTGTTCTCATTTCCATAATGTTGGCTATAAATATAAGGTAGTTTGTTTTGTATTAAAGTGTTGCAATTGTCTGGATGTGTACAGGATGCTGCTTTTAACAAAACCACCAGAGGTCTGCAGGAGCTACAGCAGAAAGAACTGGGAGTCAAACCTGAATTCAGGTCAGTTCATCACTTCCTGTTTCTGACATGACAGTACAGTACAGAACAGTAATAAAATAGAGATTGAAGCATCCACTTTCCATTCCACTTTTTTTTTTAATCACTGAAAGAAACATTATTTGACTCCGTCTGAATGAATCGCAGCCCTGACTCTGATATCTTATGTACCAATATCTGCCTCTCCTGTACTACTGAAAGTTTTTATTCATTTCAGCCACTAGAGGGCTTAGATGCAACTTATACTTTGCAAAATATCTACCTATAAAGCATCATAGAAATTAGATGAAGACCATATTGTACTGCATGTCCTTGTGATCTGATTCCCTGTTGTCACCACTGTTTCTCCAGTACGAACCTGTCCAGAGCTAAAAGAGAGCTGAGTCAGCTCAACCAGCAGACGTCGCCACTCCTCAAACTTCTCTGCCTGCGCAGAGTCACGTTGATGGCCACACAGACACCACGATGCACAGGTACGCTGTTTAATATTTATTGTTTTCTGCATTATTGGTGCTAGTATTTGCCACCTTTGAACTATAGTGATTACAAAAACCTGTTTCTCCAGCAATGCTTTACACAGAATCAAATACCCATTTTAATATATAAAACCAGAACTGTATTGAGATCAGCACAGACCACAGTAGCTCTCATGTCAGTCTGTGGATAGTTATTAAACCACATCAACCTCAGTGTCAGTCTGCAGCTGGTAACAGTTCTGAATCAAGTAAAAGCTTTTAGGCCTCATCAGGGTGAAGCAGGGGACCAAATAAATAAATGAATGTGAAATGATTTATCATCATAATGGTGCTGCACCACTGCACACAATGAAATATGTGGTGACTGGTAGATCTGACAATTTGGCCTTAAAGACACAGGTCTGCTTCCTTAACCCAGTGTTTCCCAACCTTTGTAGAGCCAGGCACATATATGACATATATGTCGATATAATGAAATATAATAATCCTCTCTTTTAAACTACAAATGACTAAAATCTGTAGTCACAAGATGACGTGGCAGAAATTGGAGAAAGCTTTTTAGCAGCTTTGTATTTCTTTTCAGCCATTTGCTGCCACCTAGTGGAATATTTAATAATAATATGATTAATTATGTATTATTTATTATTATATATTATATTTATATGTAATTGCTTTGCAAAGGAAAAATATGCAATAATAAATAAATAGTGGTTTTCAGTTAAATTAAGTTAAATTGAAGGATTTTCTTAATAATCTCAAACGTTGGAAATCACCAGGACCGCCCTAAACAACTGTTTATTGTTAATATTGGTTTTTTTTTTGTGTGTTATCCTTCACCCTGACTGAATGTGTTTTTATCTGTGTGGGTGGTGACAGTCAATATTGAAGCTGTTAGCGCAGACGACCTGCTTTCTGTCGTCCTCTACCTGCTGGTTAAGACGGAAATCCCCAACTGGTGAGAAAATGCTTGACTTAAAATGGACAAAAAAAAACACATCTCATTTGGTTGAACCACGTGATATATTAACAATGACATTGATGTTGCCCATCAGGATGGCCAACCTGAGCTACATCAAGAACTTCTGCTTCAGCCACTCCACCAAAGACGAGCTCAGGGGAAAAAAATGTTCAACTAAAAAGGAAAAAAAAAAAAAAAAAAAAAAAAAAACACATCTCACTTGGTTGACCCACGTGATATATTAACAATGACACTGATGTTGCCCATCAGGATGGCCAACCTGAGCTACATCAAGAACTTCTGCTTCAGCCACTCCACCAAAGACGAGCTCAGCTACTGCTTGAGTACTTTTGAAGCTGCAGTCGAGTACCTGAAACTGGGGAAGCTGCAGAACTCGCACTCAGTAAGAAAAACCACACATGACTCAAACATTAAAATTCACTGTATATGAATCAGTGTTTTTTATATTATTAATCTTTGTTGCCTGATTTTTGTGCCTCTAGGGCTCAGTTGAGCTGAACGACAAGGTGTTGTTCAAGGAGAGGATGAGGTTGTTGTCTCAGAGCAGCGACACGCCCATCCACGTTCTGTTCGAGGTAAGATTCCCTCCGATTCCAGCAAGTTTGAGCAAATTAGATATTCCAAATATTTACTTTGTTTTGTTGTTTCTAAAACTGTCTGGGACACATGTTTCCCTGTCTTTTGTTTAACTAATGCAGTAATTGTAATGGTGAGTAAATTATGAGAAATTGATTAATAACTCATGTCTGGTTTTCTCAAACCTCAATGAAATAATCAAGTCATGTGTCTAAAGAAGGAATGGTTCTGAGTCAAAATTGTTTTTCTCAAATCTGATCTCGGTATATTAATTATTAGAGTTGTGATACAGTATTAAAAAACAGTGTTCCCCAACCTTTTTTTGCACCGTGGACCAGTTAAATGTCTCGTACTATTTTTATGGACTGGTTGTTAAGTTGTAGCAGATGAATACCCCTTATTAAGTACATTATTAAGTACATTTCCAATGTTCTGAAATATTACCTATAAAATCTTCCTAGCCGAAATAACTGTTCATGCACACAAGGGTTTCCCAAGTGCACCCAAAAGTTATAAAATAAAAAGTTGAGAAAAGTTTTCAGAGACAATATTTCCTAATCAAATAAAGTTGCATTGATGATGGAATCCTAGCCATTCTATTGGTCAGTTCTTTTGTTGATATGGGTATGGATCAAGTGGAAGTAATAGACAGATGGGGCCAAAAGGAAACATTATTTCTCTGTGGCACCAATTCACCCACGGACGTAGACCTACTGTGTTTATTCCTTCTCTTTCTCTCTGTTTGTTCTTGTGTGTGTGATCCAGCACATAGCCAACGGAAATGAGTCGCAGATTGAACGTCTACTGTCCGAAGGGGAAATTGACGAGGACGTCAAGATGTGTCACCCGCTCTGTTCATGTGACCTGTGTGATCTGCAGCTGTCAGGGTCAGAATCCATGTCTTCTTTCTCCAGCATTCCAGTGGTTATTACTTAGAACCCTGCCCAGGAAATGGCTTAAAAACTTCTAAAGTTACTTAAATTCATTAATGTGAAGGATTTATTTTATAGACATTTTAGGATACATATTTTCTCTGACCTCTACTGACTGTTATTTACTTCCAGGAAACTGAACGACTCATCCATCGTCACGCCCTTGTCCAGGGATGATCGTGGTTACACTCCACTGCACGTTGCTGCCATCTGTGGTGAGCAGCTGCTAATACAGTACTGGTAGCTGGTTGAAAGACGTCCATTTGTGATGAGATTTATTAAGTTGTTTGTTAACTTGGCAGGTCAGGCCCAGTTGATCGATCTGCTGATGCGTAAAGGAGCAGCAGTCAATGCCACAGATTATCACGCCCTTACACCACTGCACCTCTCCTGCCAAAAAGGATATCAAGGAGTCACGGTGAACACTCTGTCACACACACACACACACACACACACACACACAAATCCAACATCATGGACAACATCTTATTGAAGACGATTAGCTCTGTCAGATCCTTAGTGCAGTGGTTAGCACACCTGCCTCCATAACGTAAAAAGCTGAGAGTCCTGGTTCTTCTTGTTTGGTTTAGTGATGGACAGATGAGGTCAGACAGGAGTCTCCGTGGATGATGATGATGAAGATGACATTGGGATCTGCAGTGAGAGTAGGAAACAACTAGAAGAGAACCTGGAGAGATGGAGGTTTGGACTAGAGAGAAGAGGAATGAAGGTCATTTGAAGCAAGACAAAGTACATGTGTGAATGAAAGGGAGAACAGTGGAATGGTGAGGTTACAAGTAAAAGAGGTGGAGAAGGTGGAGTGATCTGTGGTAGAAGAGAGTCAGCTAAGGTGGAGGACAAGGTTTACAGGACAGTGGTGAGACCAGCCAGATGGATGGATTAGAGACACTAGGGATAGACAGAAGACAGGAGACAGAGCTGGAGGTGGAGGAGTTAAAGATGCTGAGATTCTCTTTAGGAGAGACAAGGATGGACAGGATCAGGAATGAGGTGATTAGAGGGACAACACAGACAGGAAGGTTTGGAGAAAAAGCTACAAGTTGACTCACTGTTGAGTCACTGTGGCAACCCCTAGAAAAAGGGACAAGCTGAAGGAAGAAGAGAGTCCTGGGTTCGATTCCCAGAGGGACCACAAGATCATTATAGTATAACGATCTTTCTTTTTGTTTTTAAGACTTTAATTAACTACATGACACACAGTTAATATTTTTTTCCATTTTGTAGCTTCTGCTGCTGTACTATAAAGCCAACACTGACGCTCAGGACAATAACGGCAACACACCACTGCACCTGGCCTGTATGTATGGACACGAAGATGTGAGTTCCTCTCAAACACACTCTTCTCATCACATGTTTGTATCCGATTTTGACACTTTTCCATTTATTTTTCTGTCCCCGTCTGACTGTGGTCCTTGTCCTCTCAGTGTGTCAAGGCTCTGGTCTACTCAGACCTCCAGATTTGCCGGCTGGACATGCAGAATGATAAAGGAGACACAGCGCTACACATGGCGGCCAGGTGGGGCTATGAGGGAATCATCCAGGTGCTGCTGGAGAACGGGGCAAACATCAACATCCCCAACAAGAGCAAAGAGTCGCCAATGCAGTGTGCACTGAACTCCAAGGTCAGAACACAGATGCTGGAGAAAGAAGTCATGAGATATTTCCAGATTTCATTAAATTCTGTCTCTTTTACATTTAGTTAAATAACTTATTGCATTATTGCATCATAAGTTTTATTTGCCTTGTACTGTGATGGCAAGTTTGGTTTGTATAACTTTTTTTAACCTGATTTAATCTTGATTATCTAGTTTTCTTTGACTCTGGACTAATCAGGAACATTTTGAACATGTTGTTAAGAAAGCTGTAAATATTTAGTAAACACTTCAACTCAGTCACAAGGTTACAAACTCTATGATTCTCTTTTGGCAGCTGTTATGATCATCTGCTCTTGTTTTTTTGGAGGAGCAGCTGATCAGCTGTTCTGCTGATTTTTTTTTTCTTCCGACGCCTTTGATAAATCCTTATTAATTAAACTCTAAAGTTTGTTTTTTTTTTCATCGAAAAACATGCTGTTTTTCTTCGGCAGATTCTCGTTCTGTTGCAGTCGAGTCAGAATGGCCGTCAACGGAGCAGCAGCCATGTTGATGTGAGTCTGATAACCGTAACAAGTCAACCGTAAACTTTAAAGCTTTCAATCCACCTTGAAGAGTCAAAAGGAGATACCACATTGACTTGTTTCTTCTACATTTGTTTCTTCTATTCCTCTTGCTCTCAGTCTCCTAGTTGTTCTCCTTTAGCCTCGGACTGTAGCAGCCGTCGCTCCTCCATCTCCAGCACCTCCTCACTGGGCTCAGAAACCAAAGTGGAAGGAGAGAGAGTTCGACACAGAGAGGTAGTCAAAGAAAAACACGCTTGAGATAACCATTGACTGACCATTGAATTTTTTTTAGCCATTTTTCAAACACTTTTATTTTTGAATATTTCTTCTGGAACTTATGGAGACAGTCTTTTACTGCGATCACTAGTTTGCTTACCAAAAAAAAATTAAAATTTCCACAATTTTAACCTCCAAAATGTACATAACTAAGTATTTTAAGACAAATGAATGCATTTTTAGCCATTTTTGAAAAGTTTTATTTTAGAAAAGATTTCTTCTGGAACTTATGTAGACAGTATTTTACTGTGATCACTAGTTTGTGCACCAAAAAGTATGAACCACAAAAATGTACTGTCTTCAAGCTTTGTTTCTAATCAGAATATTGTGTTTGTTCTGCAGGTGGAGAAGCTGCTCAGAGCTGTGGCAGATAATGACATAGAAATGGTGAGAAAACCTTCAGATTTATCTCGGTGACAATGTTTCTATAAAAACAATTAAATGAAATCGGTTTTTTATACGTGTGTCTTCTAGGTTCGTTACCTGTTGGAGTGGATGGATGAGGAGGAGGAAGAGGAAGGTGAAATTCGCTCTGAGGCAACGCTTTGCCATCCGCTGTGTCAGTGTCCAAATTGTGCTCCAACACAGAAGGTCTTTGTGCTTGACAGACACCAATCAAGACCAAATGTTTCTTCTTCTTATTCTAATCACAACCCTGACCATGTGATCATCCTCCTCCTTGACCTGCAGCTCTCCGTTCCACCGGCTGGAACCCTCGGTGTCAACAGTTGTAACGTTGATGGCTTTACGCCGCTGCACGTTGCTGCCCTGCACGGTCACGTGGTGCTGGCCACCCAGTTGATCCGCCATGGAGCCAACCTGAACACGCGCACCAGCCAGAGCGCCACACCACTTCACCTGGCCAGTCAGAACAGCCACATCCAGGTGGGATTCAAAACATGTACAATCCTGCAGCTTCTGTTTCAAAACATGGGTTTACTGAAGTCTTTTGTACTGTTGGGATTAAGGAAGGAGAAGATAATCCTAATCTTAATCTAGCGAAATCAGTTCTTTCTATCAATCTGTTGTCCTTGTGTTGCTACAAGTAACTTGAGACTTCTGGAAAATAATTGTGCCCTTAAAATAATTTTGTGGAAAAATGGACACATGTAAAAGTCACTAGATGGCAGCATTACAACTAATTGTATTTATCTGTTTGAGTTATCGTATGCAGAATGTTCGTGCTAGCAAGGCATATATTGGATACCAGTACGAAGTTAATGTTGGATATTATTCTCACATGAAGGTGGTGAGGTTCCTGCTGGAGTGCAACGCCAAAATGAACAAGAAGGATCACTATGGAAACACACCACTGATACTTGCCTGTCTCTGTGGAAACCTGGAGACAGTTACCATTTTGTTACAGGTACTCTGTAATCTACAGATAATAACCAACTAGGTTAGTAATCACCATTTAAAGATAGTTAGTTCGTTAGTTAGATAGTTAGATAGTTAGATAGTTAGATTGCAAGATCTTTAGGAGAGACAAAGATGGACAGGATCAGGAATGAGTTGATTAGAGAGACAACACAGAGAGGAAGGTTTGGAGAAAAAGATAGAGAAGACAGATTGAGATGGTTTGGACATGTTCAGAGCAGGGACAGTGGTAGAAGAATGATCCTAGAGATGGAGCTACCAGGTAGGAGACAAAGAGGAGATTGATGGATGCAGTGAGGGAGGACATGGAGGTAGTTGAGTTGAGGATACAGTGGACAGGGGGAGATGGAAATGATTGACTCACTGTGGCAACCCCTGAAAGGAGAAGAAGAAGAAGTTGGTAATCAAGATGATCTTCACCTAAGTAAACGGCCAAGAGTTGCCAAATGTAGCCCACAAAACAGTTTGGTCGTAATATGTGAATGAAAAATTGTTCCCCTTCTATAACACAGGGAAATAATCTCCTTGCAATTGTCCTTGCAGAGCAATGCACTTGTCAACATGGCCAATCTGCAGGGTAACACAGCTCTCCATGAGGCGGTCCGTGGAGGACACCAAGCACTGGTGGAGCTGCTGCTGAAGAATGGGGCGTCGCCAGGTCTCAGAAACAAAAGGCAGCGAACACCACTGGACTGTGCCTACGAACTGGGCGGCAAGGTGCTCCTGAAAACAGTTCACCTGGGGGGGCGGTGTCAGGGTGGGCGACTTCTGAGCTACTTGAATTCCTTCAAAAAATAAAATATAAAAAGGTTTCATCAGTGATGAACTGTAGAATCTCCAATCTATGACAAGTTTCTCCTGAGGGCAGTGGTGGCCTAGTAGTTAAGGCGATAAATGGCTGCATGTTATGGTGAAACTCACTAGATGGCAGCATTGCAGCTCATTAAATAATCACATATTCACACAATGGTTTAAACATGTAGAAATATATATATAACCGGCTATTTATAGGTTGATTTGTAGGTCTCTTAATTGGGCGGTGGTTGCATAGTGGTTAAAGAACTGATATGGGTCCAGAGAGTTCCAGGTTCGAATCCACCAGCTGCCTGGTTACCACTGAGGTGCTCTGAGCATCGAACTGTCCCCACTCACTGCTCCACAGGCGCTCCAAGCTGCCCGCTGTTCACCTTAGTGATGGGTTAAATGCAGAGGTCGCTTTCCTTTCCTTTTCCTCAATTCCTTTCCTTTTGTTTGCAGAACACTGAGATCCTCAGAGCTCTTCAGAAGGCCTCTGGACTCTCTCCTGATGCTGAACCAATCAAACTCCTGTCTGTTCCTAAAGGAGCTCTTGGTATAATAAACAAATATTTGAAAGCTATAAAGTTGCAACCTTGCAGATATTCCTAAACTGTCACCGTCATATTTCTAGGATGTTTTGTCTCTAAATAATCAGTATTTCCTTCTGTGTTTCATCACTGCAGCTCATTCATTTGTGCAGAGACTGCGGCTCCAGGATAATGCAAACAGCAGGAGAAAACTAGCTCAGTCCATCAGCAGGTAAAGTACATTTAGATTTTAAGATTTGCTGAAATGTGCTCCCAATAATCTGTGAAAAACTGTTTATTTCAGGATCCAGCAGATGAAAAAAGGTTCTTCAAGTCCTCCTCCAAGGTCTTCACCGCCACTGAACAAGGTATTTTTGGTCTTTAGGGTCCGAGTCCCCAAATATTCCTGTGTTTCATGTTTTACTGTAATATTGTTACGATGCCAAGAAGCTGAATGTGTGAAGGTGAAGTCGATCTCTTTACAGGCCAGTCCAGAAAGGAGAAGGTTGAGGCGAGGGGAGACCGTGGAGGTCAGTTGCCCCTCAGCAGCAATCAGTGTTGGTTCCCTACGAACAGAGCGCCCCCTGGCACGCTGCCACACCCTGGACTCTGCAGAACATCCATCAGACAATCTGGAGTCTGCGTCGTCTTCTAACCCCAATGAACTCAGTGAAAAAGAGAGCGAGCCCAGTGACGCCACCACCAGGAGAAACGATGACCCTCTGTCAGCCGCGGGTGACCAGGCGTCCATCCTCGTCCAGGATGTCCACTCCACAGACGCGTCCAGCTGCAGCACAGGTAGCGAGACTTCACCTTCTTCGCCTTTCAATGCATCGTCACGCTCTGATAGTTTCGCGGAAGCTTCTTCCTCTCACGTCCTACCAAACCACACGTCCTCGAACACATCCGGTGACCAGGACGTCCAACCTGTGAACGGGACGTCATCAGAGCCTTCAGACGGTCCTACTCCACCTCCAGTGGATGCGGATCCTTCAGAGTCAGAAGGTAAAGACAGGAACTTCAATTTCACGGTTTCTTCTGACCTCCACTGCTCAGAGACTTCTGATTCAGGTGGAGTCGAGTAGCTGCTGGTCACGACTACAAACCCACAGATTTAACTTTGCAGATTGATCAATGTCAATGTCAGGGGATTGAACGCACACTCTTGTCTCCTGGGGTTAACGTATAAGGTTGCACCATATGTTCAGTTATTGTGTGTCTGGAACTCAGAAGATGATCAGTCCACCTTAAAACTGTAGTGTAACAAGAAAGCATTTCAACAGCACCGTCACCAGTTATACTCCGTGTCATATGTTGGGAACTTTTGATGCTTATTCTTATAAATTCACTGGTTCTTTCCGATCAGTTTGCAGTGTTGTACATTTTAATTTAAATAATTATTTTTTAACATCAACACGTAGAGTATGGTTGCATTAGTCCTGTGCACAGACCAGTTGCCACATTTCATTCGATATGGAAATGTGATGCAAAATAATTGTCCTAAAATTAAGATTTTGGGGGCCGTGATGTCATCATACTTCGTTTTTCCCTCTTAAACATCTTCGCTCCCGTGTCTCCTCTTCCTCATCTTACGTCTCCTCTCCGTGTCCTAAACATGAAAGGGATAAAAACGAATTTTTTAAAAATGTTTCATTTTCTGTCGCTGTCTGTTCATCTTCCATTTTGTGTTGACATAGTTACACATAAAAAACACAGGTTAAACAAAAACAAAGGACTGAAACTATTGTCATTTTTCCCACCATTAGTTTATTTTTTTAGAGGTTTTAACACGACTTGCAGCAAACAGACTTGAACCTTTCTTTTACAGCTGCTGACTGTTAAGGCGTCACGTCAGTCCTTTTGTAACATTACACATTTTTATCTTGTCACGTTACGCAGCCTTGTAGAAAAATCATTTCCTGTAGGGTCGAAATGGGAATGTCAAGCTACTGAGTATTAGGACTTTAAATCTAAATATTGTGGCGTGGTAGTAGTGATTTATGATTGAAGTTTTTATTGGAAGAAGGGTTAAAAAAGTTAGTAAAAAAAATGTGTAGTTTACATTTCAGAATCTAACCATAAACTCTAGGATCCCGGCAAAGTCAGAATATATTTCAGCACTGAAGAGAATATTGCTTATAATAATGAATGAACCATATGGCTGGTTCTTAAACATATTCAGTGATGATGTCATCTCCAGTATGTTTTTTAAAGCGGGGAAAAAAAATGAAATGTTTGTCAGATATGAAAAACTTGTTCCATTTTTCTCACCAATTGTGGCCAGAGCAAAGGAGTTGTGATTGCACATGGAATGCTGTTTTGTCACCACTGATACACAATAGAAAAATGAAATATAAAAACACACATTAGGGTTTTGTTAGCAACCACTTCATGTTGCGTGGTACATGCAATAATATCCTGAGCACATAACACCTGGGCTGCTTCAGTAAACGTCAGGACTGGACCTTCAGAACCACTGTTTATCAGGTGCAGTGTTTTCATTTCTGTTTCTTTTTAATATTTTGGTGCTATGTGACCTAGAACAATGATACCTGGGGTAAATGTTTAAAAAAAGCCAAAATACTCAATATTACAACTATGGTACTGTATAAGTTTGTTTGCCGCAGAAAGGATATTTTAGATGTAAGTGACGTTAGCGTCTCCACTTCTGTCTATTCTCAGCTTTGCTCCTGAAACAGCCTCACTTTCTAAAACCCCTAATCGTTTCTCAGCCTTTTCCTGATTTGGAACGTTTCTGAATGATGTGACTGTGCCTTATTTAATTCACCCTCAAAAATCCAAGAATAAAGCAATGGTTTAGACTAAAGTGATTTGCTGAGCTGTTTCTTTAACCTGGAGAAACTCCTTTTCTCTTTTAGAAATTGTCTTTACTTGAAGTGCGTGGGTCATGTGACTAGGAAGCCCTGTAACTTGTCTTTGTGGCGCCCTCTTTACTTCATCAGGAAAGTTATTCCAGGACTGATCCAGTGGACGGAGCAGCATCAGGTGGTAGAGGAAATACTGTAGAAGGATTCTTCTATAGTATGGAGGTATTTGTAGTAGTTTTTTGTGTAGCCACATGCTAACAACTGGGGGATTGTGTTTTTACCACTGGCCATGTATTGGAAAGTAATTTTCAGGGGTCACTTATTAATGAAGGTTGAGGTGCTTTCCTTGCTAAAGCTAGCAACTTATAATGCTAGCAATTTAATGTCTTTCTTCAATTCCTGCTGTATATCATTGTTGTCTTCAACTAAACAGCCTGTGACTTAAGTAGATTAAACCAGTGGTCCCCAACCATTGGGTCGGGGATCAGTACCGGTCCGTGAGTAAATTGGTGCCGGGCCGAAACAAGAGAAATAATGTTTCCTTTTGGTCCCATCTGTCTATTACTTCTACTTGATCCATACCCATTTCAGGGGTCACTTATTAATGAAGGTTGAGGTGCTTTCCTTGCTAAAGCTAGCAACTTATAATGCTAGCAATTTAATGTCTTTCTTCAATTCCTGCTGTATATCATTGTTGTCTTCAACTAAACAGCCTGTGACTTAAGTAGATTAAACCAGTGGTTCCCAACCATTGGGTCGGGGATCAGTACCGGTCCGTGAGTAAATTGGTGTCGGGCCGCAGAGAAATAATGTTTCCTTTTGGCCCCATCTGGCTATTACTAACACTTGATCCATACCCATATTAACAATAGAACTGACCAATAGAATGGCTAGGATTCCATCATCAATAATGCAACTATATTTGATTAGATCAATTTTCTCAGTGAAGACAACAACAATAAACTCAAAATGACGCAGAGTCATTGATACAAGATTCTAACTTTTTATACCGGTCTGGTAGCAGAAAGTGATAGGCTGCATGCACTTGGAAGACCCTTGTTATGTGCATGCACAGTTAATTCGGGTAGGAAGATTTTATAGGTAGGAAAATATTTTCGAACACCAGAAATGTACTTTTGCCACAACTTAATGACTGCTCCGTGAAAATGGTACGAGACATTTAACCAGTCCTTGGGGCAAAAAAGGTTTGGGGAGACGATAAGATTATGGAATGTCCTCATTTTTCTGTTTTTTTTCCTTCTTTTTCCTCATGAAAAAAAGTCAAAGAGACGCTGCCACATGAGGTGTGTTACTACTGTACTTCATTTCATTAAATCAGTTCATTTTATTTCGAACAAGTTGCAATCTCACATATAAAACAGCCCTCACATATTACTTTCACACAGACAATCATCAGCACACATCCCCAGAAGGATTCAGTTCTGTTCAGAACCATGGCACTCCGATAGAAAGGGCCAGGGTTTTACCGCATCAGTGTAATCAGAACCTGAGTTGTACCTTCCTGGATCACCAGTCATGAGCGTCACTCAACTTGGTTTCCCTTGCATTGCTCACATAGTTCTAAAATGTTGGGGGGACACATTGAAGAAAACCTTCGTATTTTCCAGGTTTCGTCTGTGGCCCAACCATTTTGGTTCCGATTATAAATGTGGGTTTGTGAGCAGAACCATGATGGTGTGAAGGCACCTTAGTGACTCACTCTGGTATCAGTCATTGACTGCACACATCTCTGTTGGCCTTGAAAGTCCGTGTTCTTGGTCCCATCAAGCCCGTCAAGAGTTTGTGTTTTGTTGCGTCATTATTTGACGTCACAAGTACAAAGTGGAATATGTGTGTTTGTGTTTATATTACAAGGAAGTGATGATAAATTATATAAATGTATCTGTTCCGCCTTTGAAGCTCCTCCCATTGCAGCAGGTAACTCTGGAGTTTCCCACCAGTCTCATAAAACCTGAAGAGGAGGTTTGATGAGAAGTAAAGTAAGAAACTCGGGTAAGAAACTCAGGCAAGGCCAGTTGCCTGACTCTGTCCACAAATCCGTATTACATGTAAGACCAGGCGTTCTCAGATATTTTAATTTTACATGTCTTAGAAGTGGGTGGGTCCCTCAGGATGTCATCAGTCTTCTTGTGGGCATCGACCCCTGCCTTTCTTTTCAAGGCCATGTAATAAACATCCAAAAGCCCAGACGCCTTAAGGTCCTCAATCTTCCTTTTTTTGTGCTCATAAATCTGCTTGTCTCTTTCTAGGTGGTAGTCCAGCGTCCAGTATTTGTTCATCTTCTCCTCGTCTCGCTGTTTCTTGACTATGTTCTGACGTTCTCTCAGATGCTGATTACAACTCTCTACGTAGATCCTATCTTTCGCCTTTTTGAGACGTTTCAGTTCTTCCTCGTTCTTCTCTGCCATCTCCATTTGTAGCATGTTCTCCATGTATTTCATGTTCTCCATCCTCTCCTCCTCCCGCCGCCTTCGCTCCTTGTTCATTATGACTTCATTCACCTTTAAAATATCCTCATGTTTGCGACGGTATTCCTCCCTTTTCCTCTTCTTGTCCATCAGCAATTGCATTCGTTTGGCCTCGTACTGTTCACGGTAGCGTTGTCCCTCCAGCCTGTTCATCTCCACCTGCCGCTTCTTCTTCTCCATATTTTGCAGGATCTGCTCGCCGATGCACTTCCGTCTCTCTATTCGGAATTCCCGTTGCCGCCGTTCTCTCTCATCGATAGCATCCCAAAACTTTTTGTTGGTCAAATGATCCAATGCGTCCAATTCCTTTTCCTTCTTCAAAATTTGTTCCCGAAGATGTTTGTTTTCCTCGACCTTGGCCAAATTCAGAGTGCGGAATTTTGCTCCCGTGATTTCGCTGTTAAAGTTTCTGACATCATATTCCTGCTCCATCCTCAAGTACTGGGCCCGATCCAGTAAGCGCTGACGAATTTCATCAGCCTCCTTCTCAGCCTCGGCCCGTAACTGTTGACAGGTTTGTTCCTTCTCCAGCACTTGCAGCCTCTTGGCTGCTTCAGCCTTCATTAGATCCTCTTGAGTGGGAAGGACCTCGGAGGGTGGAGGACCTTTGGGGATCATGATATCCCGGATTATCGTGCTGTGCCTGGTTTGTGTGATGAGTCGCTTGAACTCCTTGGCGTTGCCCTCTATGCAGCGTTGGTGCGTCTCGTATCTAGGGGGCATGAATGTGGACGCTTGCGGGACTTCTCCCAGAGCGGTTGGCGGCTTTGTGCGCCGATAGTGCGCTTCCGGCCCACGTCTTGAAGACATATACGTAGATGGCGGCTTGATTTCCACCTGAGTGGTAGGAACCTGGACGCGACATTGCCGCGTGTCAGGGCCGCGCCTCGGAGCCATGAATGTGGACGCTGGTTTGAGGACGACTTTAGAGGCCGTGGGCTGTGTCCTGTGTGGACGATGATGTACATCTGGACCACACCTGGAGTTTACAAATGTTGGTGTCTGCTTCATGCCCATTTTGGAGGCTGAGGCTTTTGTGGAGGATGGAGGAGCCTTTGGTATCCTCAGGTTTCGAATGATTGTGCTGTTGGTGGTTGCAGTGATGATTCGAATAAAATCTGGGGGAGGGGGTTTTGGGTGGAGATGGTCTCCCCTTGAGGTTATGGATATGCATTCTCGTCTCATGGTTAGTGGTTAGTGTAGTGGTGACGCTGAAGATGTGCTAAGCTAGTGTTCCTAGTTCTATTGTTACTTGAAGTATTTTTAATATTTTTCTTTTTCTCATTCTTTGAGGTTTCACAGCCGATCACATCAGTAATTTAGCATTACTGCAATTTAGAGACAGTGTCCTTTTTTGGTGAATGTCTTGAGTTTGGGAAAAAAAAAAACTCACTTTGCGTTTGGTGGCAGCCGTTGCATCACTGCCTTATTCAGATTTCATCATCCATTATTTAGTCCTCGTCCATTTTGGACCATCTTCTTGTTCTTCATCGTAGCCTCTTGTACGACCTTAGCCCGTGACGTATCCTGGCGACATCATCATATGCCTTTGATCCTTGAGGCAGGTCCGTACCTAAACACTTTCATCTAAAAATGTGATCATGTGTTGATGTCATCATGTGATCTCATCCGAGGCCAGAGACTAGAAACGGTAAATAGTCCTAGGAAGGTTTCCCTGGCAGGGTTGTGGTATTGTCCTATTTCTTCCCGTGGTTCTAGACCCTTTCCTTGTCCTGCTATAGAAATCCATAAAGATAATGAAAGAGATATCAACCTGACAGGCTTCCAAGTTGGGAATGTCTCCAGCTCATCATAGGCCCATATATGAGGACAACTGTAATAGTTTCGTCTTCATCAGCTTTTCTGTTATTGTGTCTTGGGGCAGCAGTCTCCATGACTGCCATCTGAACCAGACCCAAACAAACCTTCTTCCAGGTGGTGAGCGCCCTCTTTAGGACACCAACCCTCCTGACTCAGATTCAATCTTGCTCAGTAAGTAAAACCTGGAGTTTTACACCAGTGATGGAGACACTGACCTTGGGCCAAAGCTCCATTCATGGAGAACTGTTTTTTTGGTGGAAGCTGCTAGAACCGGAATGAAGATTAGATTCACTTGGTGGGATCTCCATGACATTGGTTGTGGGATTCAAACCAGCAAAGAGATGATGTTCCTGCTGTGGCTGAGGGATGTGTGTTAACTTACACTTGTGATGTTTGGGTGTCACTAATATAAAGTCAACGTTCCTGTTACAAAGTGTTGTAGCCGCAGGAATTCAAGAAAGTGATTCACACAACGAAATGTCACCTCTGTATTTAACTCAGTGCTTCTCAATTATTTTCTGTTACGCCCCCCCATCAAGAAGAAAACAATTTGCGCCCCCCACCCCACCCCCCACTCTCCGCTGCAACTATAAATAATAGCATTTGTCTATAAAATAGTTCTAGCTACACCTCTGCATAACATCGTATCCTTGTTAACATAACGGAAAAAAAAAGAAAGAGATATAGTTCAACTTACAAGGATGTGAAATTACACTTTATTGTAGTACGGCTGAAAAAAAAGCATGTTCCCCAGGGTCATATGCATGGCCCCCTTAGCATCGCACCGTGCCCCCCCTGGGGGGCCCGCCCCACACTTTGAGAAGCACTGATTTAACTCATTACCAAAGTGGACAGAGGGCAACTTCGAGCTCCCGGGGAGTAGTGAGTGAGTATGGTGTTATGCTCAGTGGACCTCAGTGGTAACTTGGCAGTAGAGGGATTCGAACCTCGAGCCTTGCAGACCCAAGTCCGCTTCCATAACCACTAGGCCACCAACTGCCAGTAGACCACACAAGACCTCTGGTGAACTCTTTCCATTAGTTTTATAAGCCATCTGCCATCACCAGGTGCTCTACTCTGCATGTCACTGTCACATAAATAAAGCAAAATAATTTGAATTAAATATAGTTTTCAGACTAAAGAGGCAAAATTCCAAGGTGAAACATGAACTGGTCTCTTCCTAAGTGAAAAAACTTTTATGTAAAACTTTTTCCTTTTATTTTTTCACCCAATCACAAACTTTTTACCAGTAGTTTTTGCAAACATCAACTTTCAAATGGATAAAAACATTTCAGAACCAGATGAACATCTGTCTTCCTTTAGAGACGGTGGATGTTTTTCGTCTCTAGGCCTTCTCTCAGACACAGGCGTGGGTTTTCCCCACAGTTATCAGCTCCAGCTCCACCTGTGACAACAGCTCAGTGTTCCCACTGATGGAGGCCAACAGTCTGGTGTCGGTCAAACTCTTCACCCAGTGCCACGTGCACACTCAACATCCACATCTTTGAATGAGAGAGTATTCAGAAATGCTCAGGATTTTTTCCTTCTTCATTGTTCTCACCTCGTGGTCCGCAGTCCAAGGCGGGCCACTGACCAACCTCCACCCAAACATTACGGACCAGGAGCTGTTCTGGGGTGCAGACCAGTATGAGTTTGCGGTGGTGGTTCCTGCTTCTGGGCTGGAGTGTTTCTGGCACTTTGCTCACCGTGGAGAACACTTCTACCTGAACTTCCAGGTGAGAGAGAACGAGTCAATACTTTTCTCTAATACAGATGTTCTATAGATCTTTCTATAGATCTAATGCACATTAGTGTTGTGATATTTCCATCATGTTCTTCAGTGATTTCTTCGTAACTATTTGAAAAGTTATTGTGGCCTCATCTTATGGGTTGAAACACATTGGTTATAAACCCTGTTCATCCCTTTATCCATTGAGAGATACATTAGTCTCCACCAGTGGCACCCATGTCACACTGCATCATACTCTAACCAGTGGTTCTCAACTGGTCACAATCCTGGACCCATATTTTCCTGTGGTCATTCAGTCGCGACCCACTCTCATAGAATTCCAAACAAGCAAATTAATAAAAAAATAAATCACTTACCATACTCGTTTTATTCAGAATGGTGTGCCTTTCAAAATAAGAGGTTTTCCAAAATAAAACACATACACAACAGTAAATTTTTGACCCACTTTTGAGAAACACTGCTTCCTGCAGGTTCCACTAGAATCTATGTGGGTCGAAAAAGTGCTGTGCTCAGTGGCAACCTAGCAACAGGTGGATTTGAACCTTGAACCTTGCAGGCCCAAATACACTTCCTTAATTAAATGAATGAAGTTTATTAATTATTGTTAGCATTTTTATTGAGTTAATGTCTATTTTCTTTCTTTATCTAAAGAAAGACAAAAAGAAATATATCTCTGATCCACTAGGGGGCAGTATACCTTCATCAGAAAGGTGTCAAAATATTATAGTGCAACTGTCATAGAACTGTGCATCCTGTCAACAAGTGCTCTGACCATAGCATCATCCCAACCCACATAACTTCCTGTGGAGTCACCACGCACATGAAGGATCACAGCGTGGAGCAGTGTGATTTGGGTGGCAGTCGTGGAGACTGTAGAAGATGAATCCTGTCAGCAAATTTCTTTTACTGATACTTTTTTCTGCTCCAGGTCCAGTGGGTGACCGGAGTTGGCATCGACAGACACCTGTCAGTCATGGTCAACGCTCCAGGAGGTCTCCTGGTGTCCACTGTTGATGAGGCCCAGGGACAGATCAACTTTGAGGCAAAAGAAACAGGTGTTTCACTGTCACAGTATAGTAATTAAGATTAAAACCAACAAAAGTTGTTGTTGTGAACTTTTTTAATGCTAATGTGGACATTTCTACACAAATTTAGTGTTAAGGAAATGTCAAAGACAGCACATGTCCACGATTATTTTCCGGTAGAGACGCCCCTGAATCTACATTTAATATCTAACCGTACTTTACGTTGAACATTTCTTTCTTCCAGGTTTCTATCAAATGTGCCTCAGCAATTTCCACAACCGTTTTGGTAGCATGCAGGTGTTCCTCAGTTTTGGTGTTTACTACGGCAGCCAACAGAACAAAGACGAGGAAAAGAGCAAAAAAGAGGAACTCCACAAAGACCTGAACAACACTCTGTCCATTATAGCCGTAAGTCGGCCAGACTGACAGTTTATTTACATATATAATATTGGTAATTACTGTGTTATAATACTTTTTTTATTAGGTAAAGAAACTCTGCTGAATTTACATTATTAAATGTTTGTAAGATCCTGCGGGCCATACAGAATGACTTGGTGGGCCACATTTGGTCCCCGGGCCTTGAGTTTGACACATATGCTGTACATGCTACACAATGCACATGAAAGTAGGACTGTATGCATGTGCATACATATATTTGTATATGTTTAAATATGTATGTATATTTTTAACCAATATATTGTATAGACATCTTTTCATATATACTTACATGTGTATAAATGTATATATATTTATGTCATTGAGAGTGCAAGTATTGAACAACACCACACACTGCAATAACTATCTGTCAATTTCTCTGTCTGTCTCTCTGTCCATTTCTCTGTCTATTTCTCTGTCTACCTGTCTCTCTGTTTGTCTATGTCTTTGTCTTCTGTCTATCTGCCTGTCCGCTTGTCTTTCTGTCTATCTGTGTGTCTGTCTGTCTCTCTGCCATTCTGTCTCTCTGCCATTCTGTCTGTCTATCTCTATCTGTCTATTTCTCCGTAGGTCTGTCTGTCTCTCTGTCTGTCTATTTCTCTGTCTCTCTGTCAGTATGTTTCCCAGTCTCTCTGCCAACCTGTCTGTCTGTCTGTTAGCCTAGCTAGCTTCAAGCAGCTACATCTTTTGTTAACTGTCCCCTGAGTCCTGTCCAAAAATCCCAACCATAACCGTGCCAACTCTTTTGTTCCACTTTGACATCCAGCTGTGTCTCTGTGTCTGTCCCAGGATGCCACTTACATACTGGAGAACCAGGTCTTCCACATGTTTCGCTACTACAGCTTTGGTCGTATGCGTAAGAGCGCCGACTACTTCCTGCTGCTGTCCAACTCCCAGTACATCACCTGGTGGTCCACTGCCCTCAGCCTCCTCATCATCACCTCAGGGTACCTCCAGCTCCTCTTCCTCAAACGCCTCTTTGTCACTAAGACCACCACGGAGGAGGAGAAGCCACGCTGCTGACTGATGGGACGGCAGCGACGTCCGACCAGAGGGAGGTCCGCTGTGAGACACACTGGGCCCCCGTCCATCTAGGTCTTGTTTCCTGGTTGTTATTAGCTGTTATTGAAACTAAAAAGGTAAAGGATTTTCTCCTCCTACGTCTAAGCAGCTTAATGATGTTTACATCCGTTGTGGATTTTAACAAAGGTAAAACCATGTTTCTGTATTAATGAAATACATTTTAATAAAATTTCTAACCATCTTTTCATCCCTTAATACTGTGAATTAGGTGTGGCACAAAACACTGAGTCATGTAATTGGTAACAATTGTTATAAGTATATGCTGGCATCAGATGGTTATTAAAACCAGAGACAAAAGGTAGAGCTGCTGGTAGACCAAACACGAGTATGATAGTATATTTATACTTCATTACAAAATATGAATATATATTTTAGGACAAATATACATGCATATAGTTGTATAACTAATGTATATAAAGAGAGATTTTGGCTTTAATGTAAAGGTTTGTGACTATAATTCCAACATTTTCTTCATTGTTCAGTGATTTTGGTCAAATAATTCCAAAAAAATAAAAAACAACAGCAGGTTTAGTCTTAAAAACTTATGACATCGGTCGTCATGACGACGCCCCACAGGGACGTACCCAAGACAAGTGAACAAAAACACTTTCTCTTTGAGCTCTACAGCAGGAAGACGACGACGACTTTGCTTCATCTTGCTTAAGGTAATTATTTTCATTATTATTTAACTTTTTTACAGCAAATAAATTGGATTAGTGGGCCGTCTGTCGATAGTTTTTCTCTTAAAAAAAAAAGAATAGTTTCCTTTTCAAATAAAAAACTTTGGCTAAAATAACCTAAACTAACTAAAAAAGTCCACAACAGCAAACAATTTGACGTTAATATTGCGTATTATTTACAAATCTACAGGGTTCACTTTTTGGGCAAGTTTGAATCCCGGTTAGGGCTGTTGACTTCCTATGGGGTAAACACCTGTGGTGAGGTAGGGTATGGTGCAATGGGATTTGGGTGGCAGTTGTGGAAACTGCTGTTCACAATGTTCAATGACATTTTGCAATTGTTGTCATCACATTCAGTAAAAAAATTACACATTTTCAATTTGTTTTATTATTTAAATAACACTTTGTGAACACTTACAATAAAAGTTTGTTAAGTTTGTTGTTTTATTTTGGAAAATTGAGGGATTTAATGTTAAATTCTAACATCTTAAAACAGTCGTATACATAGACAAGAGCAAATACTTTCTCTTTAGCTTTAGTTCCCAAGGCGGCAGAATAATAGAATTAACAACACTGATACTCTGCTACTTTGGAATGTAAACCGTCCTCTGTCTCTGCCTCTGCGGGGAAGAGGAAGTTGTTCTGGTTTTTAATCTCCAGCTCTTTTCATTGCCACAGTGCGGTCCTTCTTTAAAACTGGCCCAAACAGACAAGACTGATGTCATTGCATGGGAATTATAAAACAAAACACACAACACAGATGCAAAACAACACTTTGACAACCCAATATTTACTCATGTAGTACCATCTTCATCCTGCAAGTGGCGCTATGAATCGTTTTCTCTCATACCAACAACTGATGCAAATAAAGACCTGCTAATGTTTTCAGTATCAATCTCATTCATTCATCTTCGTCTGTTTATCTGAGGCTGTATTGTAGGGGCAGCAGTCTCCACGACTGCCACACAAATCACACTGCACCAGACTGTGAGCCTCCCCCTGGGTGCTCAGCCCGGCGGCATTATTTATATACTATTGGTATTTATTTAATAAAATGAGCTACAATGCTGCCAACTAGTGGCATTCATTTTAACATATAACCATGTACACCCACAACTATTATATAAAATTTGATGGATTGATTGATAATGAAACAAGGGTTGCGTTAGCGGGTTTTCGTTATTTGGGAATAAAATCCATCCTCTATAGTACATATGATGCTAACATCTGGATTATAATATCAGTTGAACGATATAATGTATAGAATATTATATATATATAATAATTATATATATATATATATATATACAGTATATATATTATTATTTATTTTTATTTATTTTTTTCACGACTGGCACACATAAAAGTCTTAGATTTTCTTCAAAATGCATGGCTTGCCCCATGTATGTTGTTGTAAGGCGAAAGCGGTAAAGGACACAGTGAGAACGTTAAAGGAGGAAGTGTGGGATGTTCTGATCCCTCTTTTTTTTTTTTTAAAGAGCACACTTGTAT
>JAFBJS010001784.1:0-14344 GCA_016785265.1 Paraplagusia blochii | reverse complement strand
CTTCAAAATGCATGGCTTGCCCCATGTATGTTGTTGTAAGGCGAAAGCGGTAAAAGACACCGTGAGAACGTTAAAGGAGGAAGTGTAGGATGTTCTGATCCCTCTTTTTTTTTTTTTAAATAGCACACTTGTATGCTTATGTGGGTATGTTATTGTAAGGCGCACGTGGTAGAGAACACGAGGAAAACTTTATAGGGGGACGTGTGGGCGTTGTTTTGTTCCCGCTCTTTTTTTTTAAATAGCACACTAGTGTGTTATTGTAAGGCGGACGTGGTAGAGAACACCAGGAGAACTTCATAAGGGGAAGTGTGGGCGTCGTTTTGATAATAGCACACTTGTATGCTTGTGTGTGTGTTGTTGTGAGGCGGACGTGGTAGAGAACACCATGAGAACTTTATAGGGGGAAGTGTGGGCATGGATTGTATATGAAACCCGCGCCCTATTATCAGGTGTGTTATGTGTGTGTTGTAGTAAATGGCACACAAAACATAGACTGCCTTTTAGTACTTTGCGCCTTATGGTCGTGAAAATACGGTATCTACTATTTACACAGAACTACTTTGGTGTCTAATCAACCTTTTCTTTGGCGTTTTTTCAGGCGACTGCTATTGTTGGCCCTTCATGGAAAATATTGAAGACATCCTGGGCTTATGCCGGGGCATCGCCTGGATGGCTCCTGAGGCTCAGCTCTACAGAAAGAAATGCCGTGACCTGGAAGGCAGAGTCAAGGACATGGAAGTACTGGTCCAGGCCATTAGGGAAAAAGGGGAAGCCTCTCAAGGAGTGACCAGAGGCCTGAGAAAACTTTTCATAACCTTGACAGCTGCTCATGACTTGGTCAAGAAATGTGCCAAAAACGTGGTCTTCAACCCACTGAAGTGCATTTTTGAGTTCAACCAAGTGAATGACGACCTGAGGGACGTCTACCACGTCCTGTCCACTGGAGCGCTGCACGTTAAACAAACAAACGGAAATGAAAGGAACCGAGAACCGTATGTATCAGATGATGATAGCGATGATGACGGACCCATTTTTTATGATACCTCTCCCCAGAACAATTACTCTGGTGCTTCGGCCCCTGAATGGGTTGAATTCGTTTAAATTTCTAAAATAGACAGAAATACTAGTTTGTATACCTGATATAATGATACACTGTCTCTGGTATTGGGCCTCAGAGTGGCTGAATACCATAGCTTAATTGCTTTCCCTTCTGTTTTACAGACGCAGAAGAGGATTTATAGTTTAACAAAGACACGACCAGACTCCACTCCTGCTTACTGAGGACACGGAGCGGCAGCATTCTGTGTTGACTTATAAACTCTGTTTATTATTACTGTACTTTTGTAGGATATTGTGAGTGAAGTTGTGTGTTTGATGAGTAGATCACTAGGGATGTCCAAGTGTAACTTTTTACCTATGACTTATGCCAATATTGTCCAAACACTTAATTTCTGATATAAACCAATGCTAGAGATTAAGATTAATAAAATGAGCTGCAATGCTGCCACCTAGTGACATGTTTTGGTACAAAGCCATTTAGCCACAAAATCACTATAAAACATATGTTATCTGGTTTTTATTAAATATTAACAATTCAAACAGATACAACAATATTAATCTCTGTGACGTAGTAATTCCCATCACTTAATAGTAATAATGAATGAAATTTTAAAGAAATAATAGGTTTATATGTATATATAGGTATAGGTATATATATGGTTGTTACATATAATAAAGTGGATTGTTATTATTGTTATTGTGTCATGCAATAGAATCTTGTTTTCTGTAAGATGAAATAGTTTGTCTCATAAAATTACATTACAATACATTTGGCAGAAAATATTATCTGATGACTTACAATTTGAAAAAAAAAGAACAGAAGGTTATATGGGTTGTAAAGATAGGTGTTCTTTGAAAAGAAGGATTTTCAAGTGCTTCCTGTTTTCATCTCTCTAATAATCATGAGATATTTTCATTCTAATCTACGATTGGTTTAATTAAACCACCGTCAACACACTGAACTTGAACCTAAACTGAGAAGCTTCCCCGAACTATTCAGTTTTTATCTCGTTTCATATGTACACTGTAAATTCTTTGCTGCCATTTTCCTGTACGAGCATCTTATCATCAGCATCAAGATGGTCTCATCTGGTACAACATGTCTGCGCTTTACACATTCACACAAACACTTTTTACAGTACATTTCAATTCACCACAAAATACTTTACTGATCCCAAAATTAAATTTAAAAAAGCATCATATATTAAATGTTTCCCCCCAAAAGCATCTCTTTAATTTAAGTTAATTTCATGGTGTAAATTTTGACCTGTACAAAATAAAAAATAACTTGACACCATCACCGAAACCAACGATGAATGATGAGTGGAGGTGTCCTGTTGTTTAGAGTCTGCCGTCTGAAGATCAGGTTCAGTCACAGGGACGTCTATGATTTACATTGTCCTCTACTATCGTAACCTTGTTCTACCTTCATCCAATCAGACCTGACATCTGCTGTGCGTCATAATACATTGTTTTGACTCAGACATCACCTCAAACAGGTGAGTCACCTGTCAGATATCTGACAGTAATCAGTGGAATTTCCTTCTCTGGGGCATATTCGTAGACCAGGCACCAGTTCCACCTCGGTTCCATTCTATCCCCCACTCTGCCACAACTATAAATAATAGCATTTGTCTATAAAATAGTTCTAGCTACACCTCTGCATAACATTGCATCCTTGTTAGCGTAAGGAAAACAAAAAGAAAGAGATATACAGTAGTTCAACTTACAAGGATGTGCAATTACACTTTATTGTAGTACGGCGCAAAAAAAGCATGTTCCCCAGGGTGACACGCGCCCCCCTCAGTATTGCACCGCGCCCTCTCCAGGGGGGCCCGCCCCACTATTTGATTTAACCCATCACCAAAGTGAACCGCTTTGAGCGCATGGGAGCTGTGAGTAGGGACAGTGCCATGCTCAATGGACTTCAGAGGTCACTTCCACTAGGGGGATTTGAACCGTGGACCTTGGGGACCCTAGTCCGCTTTCTTAACCATTAGGCCATCAACTACCCCACCATTAGGTGACCAACTGCCCCGGTGCATCCTCTTCCTGGTGCCTCTCTATCTTTCTCAGAATATATTGACTGTTGTGAGTTACGGGCAAACGAAGAACAGGTTACACAGCATCGTTGATGCCTGTTGTATAGCAGTGGTAAAATACTTTTGCTTTCTCTATCGGCTCCACTCGGCTCCTGATCACCATCCGATGACAGGTAGGTCCCTGCCTTTAACTTTTAATTTACATTACATTTGAAATGTAATACATTTCCATCATGGTCGGCAGTTTTGTGGTAAATGAAACTTCTTTCATCATGTGTTTGTTGATATTGTCTGGGATTCAGGTGTTTAGTTTTTGTGTGTTTGTGTTATCGAAGACACTGTTATTACAGCTAATGCAATGTTTACCTACTGTCTGTGAGCCATGGCACAAATATTTCCTTGGTAAAACCCAATGACACACCTGCAAGGAATATTTCACAAAAAGTATATGCAAGTATAGTATATGTATATAAAATACTGTTTATATAAAATACTACTCACAGTTCACTAAAAATGTTAAATGGTTGCATGTGTAGTTTAAGACAAGAATGACTTACTGGCAGGAATTGAAGAAAGACCCTCACAAGGATTTTCAAAAGCTCTAAACTTTTTTTTGTTTTGTTTTTATAGCTATTTTCTGCCACCTAGTGGAGAGGTATTTATTTGTTTTGAATGTCACACATTGACAAACAAAAAAAATTAACTACAAGATATAAATATGATTTATTCAGACCAATTAAGTTAAATTTGATCATTTACCACAGCTCCCCTAAGATAATAAACAGTGCAGTATAAGTAATAAGTAATAATAAGTACTGCCGCACAAAATCATGATACAGAAAATTGAGAAAGTTTTTAGCGCCCCCTGCAGGATTGTCTGCTAGATGTCACGTCATGTCACACTTGACCATGGAAATATTTGTTGTCAATATTTTACAACAGTCTCCTCCACCCAGAGCTCACCATGGACAAGATAGACCCAATCTGCACCGTCATCTCCATCATTATCAACCTGGTTGAAAAGATTGAAACCACAAAGGCCAACAAGGAACGCTGCCAACGGATTGCTCAGCGAGTTAGACACCTGGAAGAAATGATTTTGACCATCAAACAAAGAGACCCTGACCAGATCTCCAGTATTGTCTGCAAAACTCTGAATGAACTCTGGTATTCTGTGATTTCTGCCAAGGATCTGATCGAGAAATTCTCCAAAACGAAGAACTTCAAGAGTTTTGTCATGTCTAAGACACACGAAGAGCAGTTTTGCAAAGTGAATGAAAGACTCACTGAAAACCTCCAGTCTCTGTCTGGAGCTCTGCACATTGAACAGGGCCACATTCTGAGGGAAGTCCATAAATCTCTGTACAGGCAAGAATCTCTGAGTTCTTCAACCCCTTTGCCTCCTCCTACGCCTTCAGCTCCAACATCCGCCCCTACACCTTCGGCTCCGCCTCTTATGCCTTCACCTCCAACACGTGCCCCTACACCTTTTGCTCCAATGGCTTTTCCCATGCCTGCACCTCCAGGGCCTTTCCATATACCTATGGCCCCTTTTCCTCCAACAGTTACTAGAACTGTCTACAGGACTGCTGTGCCACCCGTATATCGTTACGCTGCTCACTCAGTGAGTCCAATGCCTTTTGTTCAAAGTGTTCCACTCTCTCCACCGATTCTCACCAACGTTGCACCAGTTGTAGCTCCACTAACGTTAGCCAGACCTGTTACAATTATTACTGTCCAACAGCAACAGGCGCCCTCTCTGGTCAACAAACTCTTTAATTAAATCACAGTAAACCAAAAGTATGGACACTCAGGCGCTGTAGAAAATCAATTTTTGCAAAGATTTCTAAAATATCATATTCCAGACAATAAGTCATACAGTTTCCTTTGTCTGTGTTTATGACATTTATTTTGAATTTAAATTCTCATGAATGTGTCACTATAGGCATTTACATTTTCAGTACTTTTGAAGTATCGCTAGAGGGCACTGTAGGTGGCTGGTAGTTCATTGGGGTGAATTATAGTACAGAAAATACAAACTCTAATTTTATGCTTGTTAGCCAGCGTTGTCAGTAACAATACATGATGTTGTCTTCCTATTGATATTCCTTAAAAGAGAAACAAATTTGTCTGAGGTCTTTAGTTACTTTCAGTAACAGTACTCAGTTACTATCAATGAACAAAACAAATTTTACACTGATTGACTTGCAAAACCTCATAATCTGCTCAAAATATCATTACAAGTACAAAATAAAGTTGCTAAAAAAAAAACAAGATTATGTAGAAAATGCATTTTTGATAGTTCTTTCTTTTATTGTGGTGATCCCTGAAGAGGGGATTAGAAAAACCTACAGGAATGTCAAGATTTACATAGTAATACAGTTATTTTTCAGTGTTAATTGCTGCAGTGAGGTTTCACTAGTCAATATTTTACATCTTGTGGGATCTGCAGGATGTGATGTCACTTTATGACTCCATAACAAGCTCTTTATCTTTGTGAATTACGTCATTTTAAGGATGGTCCCGTAATGCATTCTTCTTTTATGGTCATTTTATTGTGATATCATTAACATTTGTTGAGTCATTAATCGTCACGTGTGATAACATTATAATTTCTTGTGTTTGTTCTATTTGTATAAATGCTATCGCACACGTTTTGTTCTTTGTAATTTATTTTGCTTAATATGTTCTTTGTAGTCACAGACACAGAAACAATAGTAATTGTTTGGCTGCATAAATACGGGCATTTTTATTTATGTACTGTATATAATTATATATATATGCACAACACACAGTGAGAATACATTTTTAAATTTTTTCAATTCAATTTCATGTAAAATTACAATTTCTAAAGTAAAACAGTAAGGGGGCCTATATCGTATCCTTGTTGCACACCACAGGGCCATTTGTTTCTGTATGTACAATATAATAAACCCATCGGTTAACATAAGTGTTTGTTGTTATCTCACTTACATCTCATTCAGGTTATGGCTTAATTTTATTTTTGAAACAAACTGACAATGTTGGATAATTCGGAAAAAAGAGAGATGAACTGCGACAGGTCAGGTGACACACAGTCAATAAAGCTGTTGGCATCCAGTTTCATTAGCACTGACCCTCTGACACTGCACAGTGAATAATGATTTGGCCAAGGTAGATAAATCCTGGGTGTGTCAAGGAAATGAGCTCTAGCAACATCCAAGAGGAGGAGGAGTAGGAGGAGGAAAAGGGGGAGGAGGAGGTAGAGGAAGACGAGGAGGAGGAGGAGGAGGACGGCCATCGTCAGAGAGGAACAGGAAGTCAAGAGAAGGACAAGATCAAGGGGGTTGGTTTCATTTTCAACCTGGTGTCACACGCACTGCACACACTTTGAGGCTGTGGCGGAACTTCAGCTGACGTCCACCTGCAGGTAACAGATCTTATTGTTTTCAGTTGATTTCCTGAGGTCATTGAAGCCTCTGTCATTAGACTGAATCAGGGTTCAGTGAATCATGTGGTTTTGCAAAAGAGGAACCTGCTGAAAAAACCACAGAGTTGTCAGCAGAGATGGTGTGAGATTTTTGCCTCACTGCGTGTAGAAACATGTTTGCCCTCAGTGTGGAGCAGAGTTCCTTTTCTCACGTTGATCGAATATCTAGTCACTGTAGCTAAAAGCAGATATGAAAAGAAAAAAATAAATAAATCTGAGCAACATTTTCTCACAGCCTCTAAGAAATGTCTTCAGTTCCTTCAACAACTGGAAAAATCCTCTCTATATGTCGCAGATTCCCACTGTAATACTGAACTTTTAAAGATTTATATATACAATCAAGTCAGCAGTGGTTGCCTAGTGGTTAAGGAAGCGGACTTGGGTCGGCAGGACTTCAGGTTCGAATCCACCAGCTCCCAGATTGCCACTGAGGTGCTCTGGTCATGGCACTGTCCTGACCCACGTGACTTCTTGTGGACTCACAACCCACGGGAAGGCTAACAATAAGGTGCGTTGTGATTAGGGTGGAGAGAGGAACGTGCAATGTGATTTGGGTGGTGCCAGCTGCCCCTGCGACCCCGCAACAGACAAGCAGAAGAAGATGAATGAATAAGTCCATCACGAATATTTGTGATATTTCGTAATAGTAACCGCCATATTTTCACATTATACATTTTTTACACTGAGTTCCTAGGGGGCGCTCATGCTGACTGATGCCACTTCTCAGTGACTTATGACTATGTTTTTTTTCTCCATTATGCTGGTGCACACTGTACTAATAAATCAGAACATACAGTGATGGTTTGACCCATACATCCTTAGTATGGACGTAGCTGGATGAAGCTGCTGACCGTCACTACCATCACTGCCCCCACGGCTCTCATGCAGTGTTAGTGTCACAGGTCTGATTTATTTGCCCCTTGGCCCGAGCCAGTTCATTGTTTGGTGGTAGAAAAGGGTTTCTTTTTGCAAATATACATAAGAACAGACCTGGCCAAACTAAGGCCCGGGGACCGGATGCCGTTTGGCGTTATAATCCGGCCCGCAAGACTTGTTAAAATTACACTTTTAAGTTGTATTATCGTTATCCGTCTACCAGCCTTTCCCCAATAGATAGTCTATACTATACTATACTCAATGTTTACCTTACTTCACGGAAATACTCAGTCTGATTCTGACCTGGCCCGTGACTCAAATTTTAGTACCACCTGTGGCCCACAAGACAAAATAATGTCCCAGGCCTGGATAAGACACAGAATACCAGTTTAAATCAAATCAGTTAAGATCCAAACCTGTTTTTTTAAACTAAAACGTCTGTATATATGGTTTGTATTTTTGATATGTATTATGTCTCACTGGTTCAACCACTGACATTTTCTTTCTGTCTCCGTCCAGTTATGGATTGTATAGAGCCCATTCTGTCCATCGCCTCACAAATATACACTCTGGTTGAGAATGTGAAGGCCAACAAAAACCGCTGCCTACGTGTGTGTTCCCGTGTCCGAGCTCTGGAGGAGCTGGTGAGTTCCATCAGTGAGAGGAAGACGATCCAAGCAGATGTAGAAAAAGCCCTCAGAGAACTGCGTGTCACCCTAAGATCAGCAGAGCAACTCATCAAGAAGTACACACTAGCCAAGTGGGTGGAGCGCATCTTGAAATCCAGCAGCCACGGTGAAGAGTTCAACAGCGTCAACGAGCGTCTCAACGATGCTTTCCAGGTTTTGTCCGGTGCTCTGCAGGTGGAACAGGGGAACGTGCTGTTCCAGGTGTTTGAACTGGCCTCCAAAGCCAGAATGGATGAAATAGACGGGAAAAAGGATGACGAGGAGCTGGAGAAATGTGAGCCACTTCTTGTATGATATTTATATTTTTTCATTTTAAGTCTTAAAATACTTTAAGTAAACATAATTATTTTTGAGTCGCTGAATATTTATTTTTATGAAAAAAAGTTTGACCTGTTTACAAAAAACTGAAAGTCCAGTTGCCTAACTTAACTCTTTAACCATAATTATTTTTTAGGGATTTTTTTAGATAGTTTAAAAACGGCTTTTTTTCACCTATGCTAGTCTGTCTTTTAAGTAAACCCCACAATAGACAGAAAAATGCAAAGTAAAGAATTTATTGTTGTACGCGATATAATATATATATAAGATTATATATAAATATATACAGTATGTGTGATTATATATATAAACTTTATAAAAAAAGTAATTGGTTAGGCTAATTTATTCAGGTTATTTCGTGTAATACCTTAAATGTATGTGTTACAAAATGCCTTTTCATTTAATTTTATTTTTTTTTTACATATTGACAATATTGGAAATTTAAAAAAAATGGAAATTGAAACACATTATAAAATATAATAAACCTGCAATCCACAAAAAAGAGAGACTGTTGAACCGTGATAACAAGAGACAACGCCATTTCCTGAAAGTGATATTGTACCGAAATGGGACAATAAAATAAAATAAAAACAGTGAAATGAACTTCATATAATTCAGATAATGAAAAATCAGAACTTTTTATTTCCTTGTTGTGGAGGAAACCATTTCCTTAAATGGACGTTTAGTTTCACAAATAGGTTCCTGGAAGTCATGTGACCAGTTGTCATTGGTGCGTTGCCCTGTGGCAGCTCAACAACTTTGTTTGTTGCCCCCAGAACCAAAACCCTTTTGACATTTTTACAGCATGACCTGGTATCTACCCTTGACAAGAACAAATATCATGAAGTATCAGTTTGCAGTTCTTACTGCTGAATCACTGTCCATGTCTTTTTCCAGCACTCAGGGAATATATGAAGACTCAGCAGGAAAAACAGGAAGCCATGCAGAGAGAATTTGAGAGTGTCAAACAAAATGTGGAAAAGCTGGTGGAGATTTGTGAGTTCACCTGCAACCAAACACACACACGGAATCAAAAGCCCAGAATCCGTTTAAGGAAGTAGAAGTGGAAACTTGTCCGACTCACAGACTCTAGAAATCAACCTCCAGTCAACTAGAAGAAAAAATACATTTATGTTTTTGAAACTATTGATCCTATACATACAGAAGTAGAGATGTTCGATATTAACTTTATACTATTTTCAGATCTGCCAATACTGTTCAAACACTTAAAAATATTAATCGACAATAGAGACAATAAGACAATACTGTGTGTTATAAATTGGTTTTTGAAGTTTCCTTTTCTCTTTTCACTTCAAAACCAATTTTTAGGTCACATCATCTGGGCAAAACCCAAATGATGTGGATGTGGATTAGGATTTCATTATCAGAAGAGGTTTCAGGGGTTGCCACATCAACGTTGTTCCATCTCACCCTGTCCTCTCTATTTTGAACTCTAACTCCAATTACCCCCATGTCCTCCCTCATAATAATAATAATCATAATCATAACTAGAACTGTATTAATCCCTAGGTAGTATACTTCAGGAAATTATGCCTCAGCATTTAACCCATCAACGTAGTGAGCAGGGGGCAAGGGAGTGGTGTGTGGGGGACCATGCTCAGGGCACCTCAGCCGTAACTTGGCGGTAGGGGGATTCAAACCGGGGGCCTTGCGAACCCAAGTCCTTAACCATTAGGCCACCAACTGCCCCCCAACAATCTCTTCATTGCCTCATGTCAATCTCCTCTTTGTCTTCTACCTGGTAGCTCCATCTCTAGGATCATTCTTCTGAACATGTCCAATCCATTGTCCCACCCTGATTTTTTCGGGGCCCACCCATTTATGGGTTCTGGCTACGCCCCTGGTCCAAACCATCGCAATCTGGCTTCCATAGCTTTTTCGCCAAACCTTACCTTACCTCATACAACATAATTAACCTGACCCAATGTCTTCATCCTGTTATAAATATATATATTAATAAATATCCTATTATATTCATTCATTCATTCATCTGCCTGTCTGTTGCCGGGTTGCGGGGGCAGCCGGCACCACCCGATTGCACCTTATTGTGAGCTTTCCGTTGCAGAGACCATGTTATGTGGGTCTGTACAAGGCTATGCTAAGAGTGCTGTCAGTTTGCGTGTTCGAACCTGTAACCTTGCGGACCCAAGTCCGCACCCTTAACCACTAGGCCACCACTGCCACACGTCCTATTATATAATAATACAAACATACTTTGAATAATTTCCCATCTTTATAAACACTTTCCACATGTTTCAGGTCACTGGAGAGATATACCGTAGGGTCTGATCGGGGCTGTACGATATGAACTTTTTGACGATATTGTCTCAGGACTTTGCGTCTTTTTGAACAGTGAACAAGCCTCGCGCCATTGATGAAGACATCCGGATGATCAAACCTGACGAACTCAAGTACGAACACCCCAAGAAAGCCTTCATGAAAACGTCCACCTCGGAAGTCTACAAAGGAGAGTACCGTGGATTCACCGTGGCCATCAAAAGATACATAGACCCTCTAAACACAAGCCCACGGTCTGTCCTGCCCTGTCCCCTGCTTTGTTCTTTTTTGTACAGTAGCAACAAATTTAAAACACTCTTGTTTTGTCTTTTGTTCCACTCATGTAGGGAGATCCGGTCTATTTTTGATAAGGAAGTTGAAACCATGAGACGTTTTGAGTCTCCCAACATCCTCCGAATGTTTGGCATCTGTGTCCAGGACGAGGACGGTGAGTTGGGGTGTGGACCCAGAAACTCTGTAGGTCAATATGTGATAATGTGACCAATTCCTTTGGATCAATGTAGGACCTAATCCTCAGTTCCTCATCATAATGGAGTATTGTGAGAAGGGAAGCCTCCGAGAGGTTCTGGACTCAGACGCTAAACTCTCCTGGACTAGAAAAGCCCGCATGTGTCTGGATGCAGCACAAGGACTCTACAGGTGAGTGTCTGAAATCTGAATCTGAAAACCTGTCTCGGCTCATATGTCACGTTTCTAGGTTTCTTATGAGTTCATGATGGGTGAATAGAATATTTAAGATATAGATAGATAGATAGATTAAGTTTCCAGCGTTCTGAAATATTTTCCTACCTATAAAATCTTCCTACCCAAATTAACCCAGATTTCTCAAGTGCACACAGCCTATAATTTTCTGCTACCAGACCGGTATAAAAAGTTTATCTGCGTCATTTTCAGTTCATTGTTGTTGTCTTCACTGAGAAAATATTTCCTAATCAAATATAGTTGCATTATTGATGATGGAATCCTAGCCATTCTATTGGTCAGTTCTTTTGTTGATATGGGTATGGATCAAGTGGAAGGAATAGACAGATGGGGCCAAAAAGGAAACATTATTTCTCTGCGGCCCGGCACCAATTCACCCACGGACCAATACCGGTCCCCGGCCCAGTAGTTGGGCACCACTGTTTTAATATATAAATCACATTTGAGTTTAAGTTGCAAACCTAAGCATAAAAAAGTGGGGCTTGTAGCTTTGAACTTGAACATGTGACAAATTACTAAAGCAAGTGCTAGTAATTTCTTTACATAGAATGAATGGAGAAAGATTTATTTGATGTGTTGTTTTTGGTTTTAAGATCTTAATAAATCTGTTTTATAACAAATACGATTTTTTTTCTGACCTTGTAGACTTCACCAGACTGAGGTTAAAAGTAAAGTTCATGGCTGCATCACCAGCTGCAAGTTTTTGGTCGCTGAAGGCTACAGAGTTAAGGTAGTGAATTCTAAGACCACTTGTTAATTAGTATTATGTAGAACTTTGGAGATCTGTGCCTGTGGATCTGTCTGGAGTGTGGTTTAGCACTGTACTTCTCTCTTTTCTCACATTTTAACCATTGGATGAAAGTGTGAATGCTTATGTGAGCTTGTGGTTGATTGAAGGAAACAATTAAGATTCATTGCATGAAGCTGTGAATGAGTAAAGCCATAAGGCATCATATAATGTGATTTCTTTTCTTCAGCTTGGAGGATTTGAGTTGGCCAAAACTGAAACGTCACTGAATGCAACCAAGGAGAAAGACAGGGCAATCAGGTCTCTGTGCTACTCGTCTCCTCAGATGCTCAGTGACATCAACCATGTCTACAGCAAAGAATGCGAGATGTACAGGTCAGATGAAAATGTAATAGTTGACTCAGGCAAATACAGAAAAACTACATAAAAATAATAATAATGATTTTATTTTAATCAAAATGTTCTCTTTCAGTTTTGGTATCGTCCTGTGGGAAATCGTATCTCGTAGGAAACCTTTTGAAGGTGTGTTTTTATGACGCCAGTATTTACGTCTCGATTATCTCTGTCAAACTTTAACTGTCCTCCTGGTGGTCAAGGCTGGGAAACCCTTACTCTCAGACTAACCAGCTGTACGCTCACTGCCATCCCTGCCAGTCAACTTTTCAAGAATCTAAAGTTAAGAAACAAATTCAATCATTGGGTTGCCTAATTTATCTTTGTCGATTTTCCCAGGATTTTCCAATAAGAAAATATATGAGAAAGTGTGCAATGACAAATTCCAGGAAATGCTTCCTGACGACTGTCCTGAGTCACTGGGGGATCTGATCAACACCTGCCGGGCCTATGACAATTTCCAAAGACCATCTGCAGGAGGTACAGTATCTGTCTACACCATCAGTGCGAAGTTTGGCGAGAAAAAATAAACCAATTTATTAAACTTTTTATCCACAGTACTGCTGGACAAACTGCGCAGTGTGGTTACACAGTTGGAGGAGCAACAATAACCAACTGCTGGACTTCTAATACTCGACAAAAATAATTCTGAAGTAATAAGGTTTTAACAACTACAAGGATGTTTACAGACTGAGTGCATTACATATGACAAACTATAATTACATTGCAATATACAGCGTGTTTATTAAAAGTTGATCTGGATCAATGCTGTGGTTTGTGTCAGTCATATAAAAAATTGCAGGTGATGTTTTTTTATGTTGTTTTCCTTGATAAAATTGATCAAATGTTTAAATGTCTTAAGCTTTTTCACCGACACTGCATCTTTTCCACCATCCTGTGGCGAAAAACAATAATTACACGTTTTATGTCACCAAACCATTTCATGCGTATGTCATCTAGGTGAATAACATGTATCAGAATTATTCTTTCTCCTTCATTTGTTCTCTACGAAGATAACTCGTTTATCACAAATGAACGAACATTTTTGGTCAGTTTAAATATGCAGTAAGCTTCAGTGGCCACGGGAGGGCGTCTATTGCTGTTTTATAACGTACAATGTATAAAAACGCTAGGAGCAAAAGGAGGAGTAGAAGATTTTCAAGTATTTCTTTTCTTATTTATTTATTTATTTTTTAGATTCAGTCTAAGGAGAAGTAAATGTACTCAGAATGTATGTTTTAGTTTTTTGTATGTAGATTATTTAAAATTTGATGGTTGGGACGCAAATTCTGCTCTATATCTGAAATTACTTATTATTATTATACTTGGAATAATTATTATTATATAAATGTCCCTTGAACGGTAATAGTTAATAACTTGTTTGATAATCGTGTCTCGATGACATAAATATTTGTGTTGACATGTTACCAGTGGTTCGTCATTTTGACGCGGGAAATGGTGAGAAAATTCGACCTATTCACTGTAACTGCTGTAATGTGAAACACGTCGCTCATCTTTCCAAAATTAGTTACTTCGAAAGCAACTGGACATAGTAGGTTTCTTGAAGACGTTTCACCTCTCATCCAAGAGGCTTCTTCAGTTCTAACCGACTACAGGGGAGACCTGGTATTTTAGCCTCAAACGAGGCTGCATACCTGTGAAAGGGGGTTGTTGTAGAACAGGGGTCGGCAACCAGTGGCTCCGGAGCCACGTGTGGCTCTTTCATCCT
>JAFBJS010001783.1:266429-282303 GCA_016785265.1 Paraplagusia blochii | reverse complement strand
GTCCAACATAGCTGCCTGATATTGGAAAATTTGCCAAATATTGGATAATGGATATCTCAGAACACAATGCCTTGGTTTTGCCAAATTTGCAGAAATCTGATGTGGGATTTGGAATCGTTTATCACACATTTGTGAGATGTGTATAAGAGACAGCTGTTAGTTTTCAGTTAAAACGCAGCAGACCAGTGTGTGTCTTTGGCTCAGTAAATGACCTCTCAATTAACATCGCTCAAGTGAGTTTTGGGTGTTTAGCAGCAACTAACACCAAATGTTGTGAAACTATTTGAGCAAAGTACCATGATCTTCAGTTGTGCTGTTCCCAATACGTGTAAAGACCTGGGAGGCAGAGGGACGGCTCTGTAGGTCGTAGGGTCTAGTGCAGGGGTCACTAACTGGCGGTCCGTGTCCGGACCCAGGGGTAATCCTGTACGGACCCGGATCTATAATCTATTTATACGGCAGATGAATTTAACTGGATAGTTTTAAGGTGCGCAGCTTTTTCAGTGTTTACGACCAACGCCATTGGAAACAAAGGAAAAGCTGCGCCGGTATCAGGAAATAAACCGACCAATCGTGTACAGGTTAAATTATCCCACGTGGTGCTTTTCAGCCAATCAACTCTCGGCATTCTCGGCAGTTAACAGCGGCAGGCAGAGTTAGAGGGAGAGAAACAACCGCCACAGATGGAGACGTGGAGAGAGAGAGAGTCAAGGGAGACAAGGGAAGCGAGTTCAGAGAAACTGAAAGTATTTAATTGTTAATTGTTGATTTGTTATGATTTGTATTGTTAAAGTGGTTGAGATTGTTCTAACAAGGTGTTAAAGAAAAATGATATAAGCTGTTGCTACACCTTATTTCTCTAAGTTAGAGCTTTATTGTAGGATGGTAATACTACTACAACATATAACTCTCTGGCAAGTTGGACATGATGTTCCGGACCTTTATTTGAATAGTTTTTTTCTGACTGGACCTCTTGGCGTTAGGGGACCAGACTTGTGTCCAAAATTCCAGGTTCAAAACCAGCAGTTACCACTAAGGTCCACTGAGCATGGCACTGTCCCCACTCACTGCTCCCCTGGTGCTCAAGGCTGACCACTGTTCACTGTGGCGATGGGTTAAATGTAGTTTGGTTCTGTTAAAGATATCAAACATTGATGTCCGATAATATTGGTCAGTCCAACATAGCTGCCTGATATTGGAAAATTTGCCAAATATTGGATAATGGATATCTCAGAACACAATGCCTTGGTTTTGCCAAATTTGCAGAAATCTGATGTGGGATTCGGAATCGTTTATCACACATTTGTGGGCATTTGATGAAAGTTGGGTCAATATTGGCATATCAGATATTGGCATAGAGTAAAAAAGAAATACTTGATAATGCTAGTATCTACACATCTTGATTTTAACCAGGAATGGCTTCCTCTTCAGTGTGTTGGGTCTTGACAAGGGCAGTTTTTTTCACCAGAAAAAAGACCTCTATATGTGAAAACACACACTGAGGTGGAGATGAAGGGAAAAGAGTGATCGCTGGCACAGCAGTGACCATTTGGTGTTTGAAATTCAACACTCTTCAGAGACCTCTATCCCTTTTTCTATTCTCCACCCTGAATTCATTAGTGTCACACATCTATAATCATATTCATCAGATTCGCTGGAGCCTTTCCGAGCCCTTTACCTAAATTTCTATCCAGGGTAGCCCCAATATGGGTGCTGATGACCTTCATTAGTCCCCCCATTGCTTCTCTTTCACAGCCTACCAACTGCATTTGTTTTTCATTTCTCTCACACTGTGTACCCTGGTGGAAGCGCCATATTTTTTCCCCTTCCCTTTTATTTGCACATCCATTCAAACACTTGGCTCAATTTTTTTTTTTTTTTTTTTTTTTTTTCCCCCTTGGTTTCACGTGTCGGTCCTCCTGTTTCTCCTCTGTTTTTATCTGTCACTCTTTCCTCATTACGCCTCTCTGTGTTTCATTAGCATACAGAGTAAGAAGATGGCGCTGGGGTAATCTGCGCCAGTCGCCTCTGACAAAATGGAGGGCGTCATGAGAGGTCGTCGTGCTGTCATCAAGCACCGAACCTCCACTGATGTCTGCCTGTCAAACCCCAAGTTCGTGCATGCACCGCACATATTTGCAGAGCGCCGAGGGGGGGGCGAGTGGAGGTGGGGGGCACGTATCCATAATCAGGTGTGACACATCACAGCGTAAATGCTGCAATCTCACCTGACAGCCATGTACACACGCTCAGTGTTTGCGTTGTGGACCGCTGCGATGGAAACAGACATTGACAGGTATCCGAGTTTATTCTGAGTTCTACTTAACAGTGGCTTCAATGGAAACAGCCAGTTTATTTTGTTGTGGTTGTGGAATTCACCAGGGTTTTAGCGGATGTCGCTGTGGCAGCTGTGCCCAGTGTCGCTGGAATTCCTCGTCTTCCGTCTTCAGGCGTCAGCGATGATCATTGGAGGAGACTTTTGGTCAAAGTCAGCCACTAATCACTTAACTGAAACATTATTTCAAAACAAACCTTGTTGTGCTTTCAGTAAGAAAAAAACAAATCAGTGCTGTCCATTCCAAGCAACATCACCTGACAAGCAGTCGTTTTTATTTTATTTTTTTTTCTCAGAAGCTACAGCGATCTAACATATTTATTTTCTTCTCTAATGACAAAGAACACATCAAACTCTTATTTTGATGTTAAGCTTATGCTTCCTGTGTGACGTTTGCACAACGTGAGCAACTGTTCTAATAAATATTGCACCACAGGAGAGTGCGTATCTACAGCAAAACTAATATGGAATTAGACAAACTATTTCGCTGAAACTATAAAAAAATGTTTTATTGAGTTTTAGTAAAAACAAAGTAAGTTGTGTTTAGTGTGTGGATAAATTGAGAGAACTGTGTAAATCAAAATTGAACCTGGACATCTTCCCCATGTAATTATATATGTATATATCTATATATAATGTATATATATATATATATATATAATATATATATATAATGTGTGTATATATATATATATATATATATATATATATATATATATATATGTAGTCATGGAAAAAATGATTAGACCACTTTGTCTTTAATTTCTTGTCCATTTAAAAGTCTGCTTCCACTTAATCTACATTAATTTGGACAAATATAATAACAACAAAAAAGGCTCATAATTCAGTTTAATTTCAGAGCTTTCCACTTAATCTACATTAATCTGGACAAATATAATAACAACAAAAAAGGCTCATAATTAAGTTTAATTTCAGAGCTGATTTCTTGCCATTTTGCATGGTTTTATTGACAGTGACAAAAATCACTTCCGTTCCTACATCACTAGCAATAACATTGTACTGACAAATACGGTGCTTTTAGTCATTGCATGGTTTTGTGTTCATTGTTTCCCCCAGGTGATAAACCTTTAGTGGAACAAGGCATTAAGATGAACAAGGAATTGAAGAAAACAGCAGAGTGGTCTAATCATTTTTTCCATGACTGTATATACATATATATAATCATAAGGGTGTGATGTGATTTTTTTTTTGCATTTGTTATTAATTTATCAATAGTTAAGCATTGGTCTCAAAGCGAGGAACAAACAAAAAAAATTCCAGACAGGGGGCAGCATCCCAACGGATACTCATCAGGCGATTGGCCCATGAAAGACAACTGTTGGAAATACCAGCTGGTGTAATTCTGTTCTAGATCGACATCTGGAACCAGGTTAAACTGTAACACTTTAAAAAGTTATGTTTATATTGTATTTTCAGTAACGCTTGATCAGACGCTGGCATCTTGGTGCACTTTTTATTTATGCCTCGGTACTTTTCTGCTTACTGAAGACGCAAAAATGCACTCTCGGAGCAGTGGAGAGAAAGTTGGAGATGTTTGCTGGTTTGTACAGCGGTTGTACTGTAATAGTGAAATGGGGGGTAGAAAAAGAAAACAGGTCTTAATGATTGGCTCAGCCTGCAAAAAGAGAGGGGGGAAGAGAGAAAAAGACAACCAGAGAATGAAGAATGAAGGCCCAGGAGGCATTTTTAGGTTTTTATTGGTGTGTGTTCTCATCACTAATAGTGTCCCTGTCATGGTTATGAGAGCTGGAAATATTTTGGTGCTAATAGACAGATTATGGAAGGAAACAAGGCATGTCCCGAAATCCTCTTAGCAAATCTTCACCTTATTTATTTATTTATTTATTTCTGAAAATAGTTCCTTTATTTCACCTGCCATGACGGTGGCCTTGGCACGGTCTCATTGAAATCGTGTCATGTGTTGTCTGACACCTGGCGGGTGGCATTGTCTCTGTCTCTATATTCTCCCAGCCCTCCTTCTCTCTTCTCCCCCTTTTCTCTCTCTCTCTCTCTCTGTGTGCGTGTCACTGTCTATCTTTTTCTGTCTCCCGCCTTTTAAAAAGGCACTTTATTTATTGTCCCGGGAGAGCACTACATTATGCATTAACCTGTTCAATTATGCATTCATTTATGCAGCCGTTGCCTTATGTAAATGCACTTTATGATTAAACAAATTGTTTTGCTGTTTTGCCCTGTGTTCCTCACACTGAGTGTTTGCCGGTGACATCATGCAGCAGCAGCAGCAGCAGCAGCAAGAGATTCCAATGTCGGTGCTGTGTGTATGTGCGAGTCCCTTTTTTGCCCTATTAAACTGTTGAAGGCGCCTTGGGGATTGTGAGAGCACTCTGTGGGCTTGCTAAACTGATATAAAGCAGAGAAAGCGGTGGTTTTTCCTCGGCCACTTTCTCCCGCTGATCTTAATCCAGATGGCCGTGAAGAAGCCATCTGATGACAGAGAGCATCGGTTGTTGGCAAAGATCATTTTGGAATAATCAGTGCCAAATAACAGCCCTGGCATAAGACACTTCAGGCAAATATGTAAAATAAATAGGAAACACTTGAGACTTGTCTCAAAGTGCAATTTGTACTACAGCCATTGACACTGATTTATTCTTTTTTATATTTTGTACAAGGATCTTGAACAAAATAGGATCTGGACTCAGTTCTAGGGGGTTCCTGGTTTGAATCCCCCAGCTGCCAGGTTACTATTACGGTGCTCTGAGCATGGCACGATCATGACTCACTGCACTACACGTCTTTTCCACTTAACACTGTGAAACCTGTTTTGCAGAGGAATGTGAAGATGAGAAATAATCAACCCCAACAGTGAAGGTTCCAACTTTTTCTTGATAAAAAACACAGAGCCCTCAAATGTGTCCACATTATCAAAGAACTCTTAAGAAATGCTAAGACCCAGGTAATACAAGGATATTGATTTATTAACTATTCCCTTTAAGTCATGGAAGTAATATAAAATAAAGGCGTCCAAGGGAACTCATTCCACCGTGGTTATATAACCTTTACATTAGAAAGGACACCTCAGGCTGCACACTTTTACATCTAAATATATTCATTTTATAGGAGTTGTGCTCTCCCTCAAACGACTGAATAAAAGAGACATAGGCCAACCTTCAATATACAGAATAAAACACATCGCTTGTAAAATTGAAATATTATAGCTGTGATATTTTGGTAACAATGTTGTGGCTGCTGCAGTGTTTGGATGCTGGTAGGAATGGGCCTCAGTTTAAAGTTTGGTTCACACCTTCACTCTTTGCCATAAGAAATGTCTTTTTTTTTTTTACATCAACTTATTTTTTGGTCCTAATACGGTGTTGCTCTCCATCTATCAGGACCAGATAGATGAACCATTGATGTGATGTGAACTAAAAGGAATAAAAAGTTCCTAAATGCTTCTTGCCTCTGCAACATCTTCAGGGGAAATGTGGGCAATGCAGGAAGAAGGCAAATCCACTTGACGCAGACACACAGTGCTGCCACTGCTGACTGTATGAATGGACACTTTCAGCCGGGGAGATTCAGACGACTCCTCCTCTGAAAACGCTCCGTTAGACTTAAACCAACGTCAAATTTCTTCTTAGTTATAACAATAAATAATAAAATGTAATTGAATTTTTCTCTCTCTCTTCCCAGACACACTGTTGTGCTAATAAAAATGTTTTCTTAATGATTATTATTTTACAATTACAATATATTTTTATTTCTATGTTTTAGACCAGGCATGGGCAAACTTTTTGGCTCGCGGGCCACAGTTGGTCCTACAATTGGACACGGGGGCCGGGTCCAGAGCAGAAACTAAGATAACTCGTAATGTAAAAGTCATGTATAAACCTAAAATCCTCCACTTTAAATATCCCTTATGACGTCATCTACTGGGCAAACAAATTATTACAGAGAAAAGGCAGAAGTTTGATGAAAGCATAATTGGACAAGGTTGGCGGGCCACATTAAAAAGCCCAACGGGCCACATCCGGCCCCCGGGCCTTAGATTGCCCATGCCTGTTTTAGACTGTGGGAAAATTGAACTAGTTAATAGCATAGGAAAATCAACTGAGGTACTGAGTAGATCAGTTGATGAGAGCTGCTGTGGAACGGGTTGTAGGTGTGGACCCCACTATTTAGAAATAAGAGAAGTTTCACAGGCCGGATAACAGAGAAGAATGGGCTGCATCAGGCCCGCGGGCCTTAGTTTGTCCATGCATGTTCTAGAAACATTTGATGTTTAAGCTTATGTACTGGGACTAAAAATTCCTTTCAGGATCCAATCAACGCAGGCAAAAATGTAGATACTCATCCATGTGAATGTGCCATTAAAGGATTGTCTCACTCAACTGCAGCATCTGACCGTTTGACCGGCCTCACAGCAGGACGGACTGAACCGTCACATCTGTTCATCCTTCTTAGAGAGCATGTGGATGTTTTCCGAAACGTGGTTCGTATTTCTCCGAGGTCGTGCCCGGTCCCGCCACAGTCCTGTCTTGCAGTGACATCACTGTGTGTTAACACCATGCATTTCTGTTTAAAACAAAACGAGACAAACCAACAAGCAAAGCCCTGGAACCGCAGCTAATGTAAAACAAATCGCCCTAATAGGCAGCACGACAATGTCAGCAGAGTTCCCGGAGGTCTGCTATTGACTAAACACTGAGAGTTTTGCAGGACACGTTTTAATCACAGCTTTATATAGGCCTTTCCCTCTATCTGACAAGAGAAATGAGCAGCCATTTATGACAGATGAACTGTGTCTGGATGGTGGCGAGACTTATCTAAACTGCAGCCACACCTTTGATCTACTTCTGAATCTTCCATTGGCTTCAATCTGATACGGACTATCTGATTTGCCCGTGCCTCTGAGAAATGAGAAATTTTAAAGGCGAAAGAGATAAATGGAATATGCAATAAGACACCTTGACTATGCATTCGCTCTATTTCTGCCGCGTACTCACTGTTCTTCAATCAAACGGTTGTAGTCCTCGCTCTCTGTTCCTCTCTCCGTTTTTCCATCTCTTCGGGGCTGTGATTGAGTGATGGACTTTTAGTAGACCCTTGCAGCAGTCTTGTTTTTTCTTCTTTTTTTTTTCACACATCAGAGGTAGAGCTTTAGTCCTCTGCATGCTTCGGGAGTTTGTTTTGGCAGAGCACCAGGCCTTAACCAAGTCTACTCTGCCGTCACTACAGTCCAGACGAACCACCTGAGCTTTACTCACCAAATGCGTGAAACCATGCCGACGTCCCACTGTTTATATTTATATTCATTAACCTTTATAAGGACGTATGCATGCTTTTATTGCATTAATTTTCTGAGTGTATCCTGACACGGGATGAGTTAAGGCAAGTTTATATTGGCTCCTTTAAAGGAAAGTGGCTCCTATCTGCATAATGTACAGTAAATCTTCATTATCCAAACCTCAGGAAGCCCTTTCAGACTGAATGGTTGAAGGAACAACATTAATGAAGGGAATGTGCACCGCAATTCAAAGTTATAGTCTGGTAATTTCGTAGATTAATAATGAAGCTACCTGGGATTTTTGCAACTTGGAGCAATAAAGTGATGTGAGCTTGATTAAAAAAGCCAGGTCCTGATGGAGGCATTAGGCTAACGAATGGATGGAGATTTTAAAGATGGGATAACGCATTTATTGGCATTTGATTCATGGGGTACATAGGTGCACACTGGTGGGCAGGGTATTATTATTGTGGTGTAGGTGAAAGAGGACAACATGCTTTCTGATGGCTTGCAGCTCTTCCACATTTCACATAGTTCAACTGTAATTAAAGACAGACAAAGACCAGTAATCAATCAATCAATGAAATTTTATTTATATAGCCCACATTTACAAATCAGATTTGTCACATAGGGCTTTACAGGGTTGGTAACGTCCTCTGTCCTTAGACCCTCAGCCAGGGTAAGGAAAAACTACCGGTAAAAACCAGTAGAAACCTCAGGGAGAACCACAGGAGAGGGATCCACTCCCTGGACGAAGGGACAATGTGCAATGGATGTTACCAGAGCATAAAAATACAATAAAATAAAACCAGTACAAAGGTACTATGACATGAACAATTTGACATATATACATATATCTAACAAACACAGTTGAAGTTCTTCCAGTCAGAAATCAAAGTTATAAAATGTCTTATAATGGCAGTATGATCCTAGTCCTGGCATCGGCCCATTCACCAGCAATAACAGGAATTCGAAAGACAGAACAGGAAAAAAAAAAGACCCAGTCATCTGGTTTAAGAACACTGTGTTAGATTTAAGTGTAAGCATTTATTTATTCGTCATCCTAATTCATTTATTAACCATCTTGATCTGGCTTTTTCAAGCTTTTTCTCCAAACCTCCCTGATAAACGGGACAACACAGACAGGAAGGTTTGGAGAAAAAGTTGGAGAAGCTAGATTGAGATGGTTTGGGCATGTTCAGAGGAGGGACAGTGGATACATTGGTAGAAGAATGATCCTAGATATGGAGCTACCAGGTAGGAGACAAAGAGGAGATTGATGGATGCAGTGAGGGAGGACATGGTGGTAGTTGAAGTTAAAGTCGAGGAAAAAGAGGACAGGGAGATGGAAACTGTTGACTCGCTGTCGCAACCTTTGAAAAAAAGGGACAAGCTGAAAGGAGAAGATTCATTTATTATTCATCATGTATTAGTTAATATTAGTCGGTTTGTGGTCAGATGATTGCCACTTTCTTCAACAGCTTCCATCTCCATACGTTTTCTTTCTTCTATTGAAGAAGGATTTCTTGTAAAGTCTGTCGCCCTGGACAAGAGGAGATTTATTCCTGCCTTGGGAACCCGTGTGACTGAAACAAACTGGAAGCGTCCTCAGTTGGGGACCTTACATGAAATGAGTCTCTGACATTTTTTTGACCCGAGACATATTTTGAAAAGGGGGGAAAAAAAAACGCCTTATTGTGACTGACGGTCTGACGGAAGTGGGAGTGCGGCGAGAGTCACTGCAGTCGACAGATAGCCTCAGGCTGTGTCACACACTGTCTGCACTGCTACTGTCTGTGTGTGTTCCTGCACTGGGTGTGTGTGTGTGTGTGTGTGGCTTATTGTGTTGCAATGCACATCCTATATACATACTTTGGCACAAAACTGAGTCCTAATACCTGATTCAATTTTACTGCTGCATAGGGTTGTAAACACCGCAGTGTTAGATTGGTATAATTTATTGCATTTTCTAATACAGGACAGAGAAACGTCCACGTTCCCTGCAGCGTGTTCCGGCTAATTCCTGGACATTTCATGGAGCTAATACTTATTTAAAACAGCTCTCTGGTGGCGTTGCGAGGGAATAATTTATCAAAACAAATGCTACATTTTATGCTGTCCCACAATTGAATGTGACCAGCTCTTAAAGATGCAATACTTAGCCATGTAATATGCATGAAATTATGTTAATGCACAACACTGCACTCAAGTACATCTAGATGTGGGCACATGTGTAATTGTATTACTTAAATCTGACAGGAATAGTTTGACATCAGATTGTTCCGAATATAAAAGCAGAGTTGGAACCTCGGTTATTAAGTCTTGAGAAGGAAGTTTGATAAGAAAAAAAAAGAATACAAAAACAGAACATTACAACAGCTGCAACATTCAGTTTCACATTCTGTCTCAGAAATGCAACACAGAAATGAATGTTTAGCTTGAAAATTAAAGTTTAAATATTACCCGACGTCTTTTTCGTTTAATTCAGACTTTTACATGTGCAAATATTAATTTAAGGCTACACAGCCATGCCCATTTTCATATTTGCACAGACATAAGTTAATATTTAAGATTTTTTGTTGAATAAAACATGGAACTCATTCTTCTGGGGAAGGAGTTTGATGAAGCATTTGTTTCTGAGGTTCAAAGTAGGCGTTTTGTTTTTTTTTGGGTTTTTTTTTTTTATGAAGTTAGAAGTTCTGCTCAGGAATTGTTTTGAGGCTTGAAGAAACGACACACACGCACACAGTGCAGCGTAAGCCTCACAAGGCCGATGAAAAGGGACACCAGAGTAGGATGCACATCTGCCATAATGGTTACTACTCCGACGATCAGAGCTATTTACTTTAAATGGGTCATTATGGGCAGGAGAGTCTACCTTAGGATGGTGATTTGACAGATATATTGCCAGGCGGGAATAGGTGGCGATGATGAGCCATGGATGTGCGCTATGACTATTCCACGCTCCCATTCACTCCTGGTGTCTCTCCACCTCGTCGTCACTTCACCTCTTTGTCCTCTGGTTCAATTTACAAATCACAAGTCAGGAGCAGTCAAGTACTGCAATCGCGCCACACAACACTGACTCTCAGAATACTAAAAGGAGACGACGCACGTGTCGCAATTGCACCGAGGCTCTGCTGGTGAAGTTTTTTTTTTTTTTTTTTCCTTTTTATTATTATTGAATTACAAAGAATTGATGGTAACAATTGGATCGGGTGTATCACTTTCAGGCCGGCTCCTGTTTTGCATGTTTAAGATATAGTGCAGCACTTGAGAGTCTGTCTCTTCAGGGAGCAGAGGCGGCTGTGACGCTGCACTCAGTCCCATCACAGTCTTCAAAGAAGATGACTCCAATTCTGATTTTCCACGGTGAAAATTAAAATACTTAAAACCAAATACTCTCTCTCCACATTCCCCGCGCTTTGATAAGTTCCTGTTTATCTCCCCTATTTTAATTAGTAAGTGGCATTAATTTCTGCTTTTGCTTTTATCGCCAATCATTTACAAGCACATGGATGATCATGTTAATGTTAGCGAATTATGGAATACATTTCCCGGGTTAATTAGGTTGTTCTCTTTTTAATTAGAATGTAATTGTGTGAATTGGTGTCGTTTCAAGGCCGTCAGACCTTAGATGGAGTTCAGAGCGTCAGGCTGGCTGAGAATGTAGGCAACAGTGCCCTCTAGACGTCATCTAAGGTCTTGCACGTTTCAATCCGTTTTACAGTCAAAGGATTTTTCCCTTCTAATGCACAATTTTTTTTATTTTGAATGAAATACTTTCTCATCAGGACATTAATTTGCTTCATATATTGCTGTGTTTTTTTATCAAACATCTTGTACAGTTTAGTGCAGTTTGGGCACATTTACACACATTGAAAATGAACATATTTCATTACTTATGAACTGAACCTGTGTCAAAATAAAACAAAGTACACCTGAACGCATCAGATGTCCACTAGTTGCTGGTTTTTCTGTCTTCTTTCTGTCTTCTTCCTCCTATTTGTTGCCCCAGCCTGACTTCCTCCTGTATGATTTGCATACTACTTGCATCAGTGACACACTTTTGGAGTGACCAACTTTCTTTTTTTTGATAAAAACCATTCAGTAATCTGGATGAAGGGAACAACACAGACAGGAAGGTTTGGAGAAAAGGCTAGTGAAGCCAGATTAGGATGGTTTGGACATGTTCAGAGGAGAAGAATGCTAGACCTGGAGCTACCAGGTAGGAGACGAAGAGGAAGGCCAAAGAGGAGATTTATGGATGCAGTGAGGGAGGACATGGAGGTTGTTGGAGTTGGAGTTGAGGATGCGGAGGACAGGGGGAGATGGGAATTGTTTACTCGCTGTGGCAACCCCTGATGGGATAAGCCGAAAGAAGAAGTAGAAGATGAAGATTCAGTTAATCGGGGTGCTGTGAAGTGAAGTAGCAGCAGCCTCCTTCCTGTAACTCAGTGACGTTAGAAGGTGCCAACTATCTGATCCATTCTGTCTGTTTTGCTTCTGGTTCCTCTTTCCAACTGCTGTCATTCAATGCTTTGTCTGCATGTGTGGTACTGAGGAGAAGAAAAGATTATTTTAGCACATGGGTTCTTCTCTGTCAGTTCCAGGGCGTGAGTTATCTTTGGAATACACATATGAGTCCTCTATGTCAATGTTTCCCAAACCTTTTTTTCTGGGCCACCCATATTTAGAAAGTCATGACCCCGTGGGACCCAGTTATATCAGGACAATTAGTAAAAGCTGATGGGAGATGACCCAAAAATAACTCCTGTGAGGGTCGCAACCCAGTCTTTGGGAAAAAAATATGCTTTATGTCATCAGACGCATCAACAACGTGGGTTGGAACAGACTCTCTGTTTATATCAGCGGTCTTAAACTGAAATATGTTGAGGGTCACCACACACACTATCCTTTCACTTTCAGAGTTCAATAAAAAAGAAAAAAATAATAAAAAATCTGTTTCCTATAGATTCTGTGTAATAAAACACTGAACCAGAAGGAGACTGTGCACCAGTGTTTGGAGAACTATAGGATTAACCATAAAATAAGAGAACAAATCTATAAAATATCATTATAAATTCAACGTTCACATCAAGGTGGGGGCCACAAAATATTGTTCCACGGGCCGCAAATGGTCCACGGGCCGTGAGTTTGAGACCCCGGGTTAATATAGTTACTTTATTACTGTCAATAGTATGCCTTCCATGAAATTGCAATAATCCTGCCATCTATTATTTGTGTTTATCCCAGCCTTACAGTTACTGTACAGTAAACATATGGTTCATGGTGCGGAATAAGTTATGAGCTCCAAGACGGGAGTATAGCTCTTAGGCAGTAAAGGCAATATATAAATATTTAAATATAGATACAATTGACGAGATATATTTTTTCTGGATTTACTAACCCGTGTTTGAATACCCTTATGTTTTTAAAAGCCTTAAATAATCTGCTGGTAAACTGAAGCATTCTGAAAATCTGACAGGAACCGGATTAAGTCCTTCACAAGTTCCTGGTGAGACTTTTCTGGACATCTTTGCATGTATGTTGCATGTGCTTCCACCAAACATCTCATCCTTCCAAACTTGAGCATTTCGTGCAGATCACCCTCCCTACATCACCCCCCCAAAAACAGCAAACAGAGCGGCCCACAGCTAAACAGCACTATCTCCAGGCCAATCCTTCACAGGGGGGCGAGGCAATTACAAACTGCTCTTCACCCCCCGCTCTGCCACCTACACTATACACACACATGCAGACGTGCACACAGGAGACACACCCCTCAGTCTTGAATCACCCTGCGCATTTTCACACTATTTCATCTCTCCCTCTCTCGCTCCGTGTCTCTCTCTTTCTCGCCCTCCCTCTCTGCATGTCATTCTCTGTCACTCGCCTTGTGCAAAATTGCACTGAGGCGAGCTGCCACAGTATTGAGGAATAGTGTCATATACTGGCAATTTCCTCCCTAGGTGTCAGGCATACTTTACCTTAATATGTCTGCAGCGACTCTTAATAAAACAGTCTTGTCTATATACATATCTCCACCGCAGCCTGGCCTGTGCCACACTGCACACGGCACTCAATAGCATACTGTTAAATATTTACCTCCACTGAATGTCAGTGGAGGAGGAGTATGAGGAGGAGGAGGAGGAGGAGCGGGGACGGAGGGTAGAAATGGAAAAATGTGTCCCCGGTCGGTGTTTCAGCTGTCTGGATTTGTTGCAAAGCAGTCTGGGAAAAAAAAAAAAAATCCGTATCAACCTGCGAAATGTTTTAGGATATCTTGATGCCGTATCAATGCAGTCCGCTTGTTTGACTAAGGAAAAGTAAAAGTGTAATATTTTGAAATAGAAAACAGTGCGACCCAGGCACATGGAGGGAATATTGGGATGCGCGTAAAAAAAAATTGCCGCACGTTTCTCTTGCTATATCTTTATGATCTGTGTGTCATGTGTATTTTCTCACTGCAAACTATAAACCACCAACCAAGAAAAACTATGCAGAATTACACTCTCACAGGTGTGTTTTCCTGCAGATGTTTTGTTGTCTTTTTATTCCCCGGTGACAAAAAATAGCTCCTATTTCCAAGGCATTTTCATACATAAAATATATAAAATATATAATTATGTTGTGCAAATGTTGTGTTCAGTTGGATGAAACAGTGTCAGACATCAGGAGACACCGTAGTGATCCCGATGGATATCACATTTACCTGTAGATTCATGTATTCTAAGGCAGTGTGCATTGCCCCCACTTCCCGTCTTTTTACCCCCAGCTCACAGTTATCACCCTATAGAACTGTATTATAAAAATTTCTGTTTGAAATCAGCCCTAGAGACAAGATGCCCTTTGAAAAGTTACATGATCTTTCCTCCATAATCATGAGGAAAAGACATTGTTATACAGGATACAAGGTGTGTATAGAGCTTTAAGTGAGTGGCATCAACTAAAGCAGGGCCCAATAGGGAGCCGTTCCTTCAAATATATTTGACCATCCTACTGTTTCCTTCAATTACGTGTACATTTCCATGCCTGGTGCCACTAAATGTGCATTTGTTCAGACAAATATGTTGATACCAACAAAAGTAACTTTTCAAACCTGATTTCTAGCCATTTTTCATGTTTTTCTTGATAATCACAATCATTGTAGGTCCTCCATCAATAGCTATGGCATTGTACTGACAAAAACAGTGCTTTGAGGCGGTCCTGTTTATTGTATTCTTTAGGTCAGGGGTGGGCAAACTAAGGCCCGGGGGCCACATGCGGCCCATTGAGCCTTTTAATGCGGCCTGCCATCCCTGTCCAAATTAAATAATTTATTTATATTATAATTAAACTTCCGACTTTTCCCTACAATGCCTGCATTTTCCCAGTAGATGACATAAAAGGCTATTCGAAATTTGGTATTTTGGGTTTGGTACATGACTTTTACTTGCCATTTATCTTAGCTTACACGAACGCTCCATCTCTCTGCTCTTGACTCGGCCCCGTGTCCAATTTTAGGAGAAATTGTGGCCCGCAGGTCAAAAAGGTGTACTACCTAAACCCCTGCTTTAGGTAGTACACCTTTAGCTGTACCAGGCAATAAAAATGAACAAAAACGACCAAGTGAATTTTCCTATATCACATGTATATATAAAGGTAAATTCAGTTTATGTGAGTAGAAATATTTATTAAAAGTTATCAGCATAGGTAGAGCCTGATCATTTGGAAAGCAGCTTATAGGCCTAAATGTATGGACACCCCCTGTAGTAAGGCTTTAAGGTGCCCTGTGAAATGACAGTAACTAACCATGAATATATCTTATGGCCACAGATGGAAAGTTAAAACTCACTGCCTGGTTCCTGAAACATTATCATTTAGCAGCAGCTTTCATTAGAGTCAGACTTTATGAAGTATTCCCAGAGTCTTCTCTGCGTGGCAGGTGATGATAATCATGAGCTTGAAGGAAGGGAAGCGAACGTCTCCTTCAAGTGCAAACGCTCCGACTTAAAGTCAGAAATACTCTCAGCAAGGGGAAAACTGGGTGGGGAGGGTGATGGTGGTGGTAGGGGGGGACGGCAGCTGGGTTTTTAATGACTTTCCGCACATTAGAATAATCTGTCATTTCAATTAGCAGGATTGTCATCGATGAGACATCTCCTGCTGCACCCACACGTAGACACACCGCAACTCACACCTATACCTTGAGGTTGTCATCTGTACCCCTCATGGGAGTGAAGCAGGGGGTGTCAAAGCCACCCCCCACCCACCCCACCGTCACCCCC
>JAFBJS010001783.1:253270-266089 GCA_016785265.1 Paraplagusia blochii | reverse complement strand
ACCAACACCAGCGCCACAACTACACACATCATCGCTTAAAAACAAAGCGAGGTTTCAAGGGAAATTGCTTGACAGCAGCTTAAAAGCAAGTCAGGAATAACTTATCAGGCGAGGGCTGCCATCGTGCCTCGCGGGGTCATTTCATTACGATTACCCTCCTTAACTCAAAGAGAGTGAAGAGAGAGAATGAGTAAAAGGGGAGAAGAAGAGGGGTGGTGCTGGGGGGGGGCGTAGGTGCTGGTGGTGATGGTGATGGCAGGGAGGGGGTAAACTCTTCAAGAAGGATAGATAGAAAGGAAGTCGAAGTTTCAGGAAGTGCTTAACTTTTACTTTTCTTCTCTCCGAGTCTCTGGTTTTTTAAGTTGTCTCAGTAATGAGCTTACATCTTTTTTTCTGCTCCCCATCATATACAGTATATGTCATCTGCTGCTTCCTCTTTCCTGCAGGCATTATGGAATGTTTCAAGCTGGAAAGAATGTAAAAAAAAAAAGACTGGGGGGTTGGCGGAGGGGGGTTGACACTTTATGCGCTTCTTTATATTGTCACTGGTTTTTAAGGTCCACATTTATACACATTGGAGTGTACAGTATATGACCCTGGACCTTATTTCCCCGAGGGGCTCTTGCTGCCTTCAGAACAGTGTCTCTGCTTGCTTCCTCACGCCAAGGAGAAATTGTGCTCGTGTCCAGTCCAGTAACTTCATTAAACTTTTCAATTTTTTTTTTTTTTTTTTTTACCTTTGCCCATTTTTATAAGCTTCTATTACTTCCATCTAATTATGTTTTTGACGGTTAAAAAAAAGCATGTATTTCTATTACTTTTTTCCCTTTTTTGCGCTGTTGTACCTCAAGGCAATTAAGTGGCTTCCAGAAAATAAGGCGGTATGGCATGTAGGGATGATGTTATGATTGCTAATTATGCTCTGATGTGGCCCTGAGAAATGCTCTGCGCTCTGGCTTTTGTCCGGCCGGCTTTGCCAGGCCCAGATAATATTTATGAAATGTAGACATTCTTGGGGCTACAGCAGAGTCTTTATAATGGGAGACAGATGGGGTCTGCTTCGGATTAAGAACATCGACTCCACTATCTGTGGGAACACCTTCTCTGCCTGTGTGTGTGTGTATGTGTGTGTGTGTGTTTGTGCGCTTTGTATGTGTGTGCGCATGTTTTGCCGCGGTACAATTTTAGCCCGCCTTATAAGTGCGTAAGCGCCCGCCTGCGTGTGCGCGTATGTAAAAGCAATTGTCTTTGACAGCTGAAGTGTAGTTATTTTTTAATGCATTTCTGAGTTATGATAACCACTGCGTATTCTGCTCCCTCCAGTGGCTTATGGATCTGACAGTGGAAATGGGAATAATTGCACAAAAACACTTTGCTGTAACAAAAAAAAAAAAAGAGAATTCCTAGCAATTACAGAGCTGGAGTTAATTTGAGCCAAAACTTTGTTGTTGCCAACAACGCCAGATACTACACGTTTCTGTGGCCTTGACGCACCTTGTTGAGATGGAACAAAATACAATACGGGCAAATTGTAGGTAATACCCGGGCTTCAGAAGTATCCCGGCACATATTGTTTACATGGCTAACATGCCTTCCTAATGCCATGAAGTTCACCGTCTAACGACGTCATGATGGCTCCACGAGCGCAAGTGGTCGTAAGGAGAAAATGTCGTCCCGTCTCTCTACGGTTTGCAGATATTGAGATTTAATTATATCTGTGTGGTTCCCAGAAATGGAACGAGGAGAGCGAATGCACCGTTTTATGTTGTTATGAACTCTATTATATTCATTAGATTCTGGAGTAACCATAAAAGCAGATGGAGTCTCAGGATTCATATAGGTGGTTTTGGTTGATGCTGACGATAATGATGCGGAGATATCAGCTACTTGACTGCATATTGCTCTTTCTCCTGCTTAATCTCCCACACCCCTCACTTGGCAATATCTGCCCCTATATCGCCTTTTCCTCTTCCATTACCTGTCTTTCTCCCCCCTCTGAATCTCTCTCTCTCTCTCTCTCTTTTTATTTTCCCTATCCGCCCTCCTTTGTACCCAACCATCTCTCAAACAACTCCCCTCCCTGTGGAGCTGTGGTTGACAGGATAAAAAACATGTTTCAATAAGACAGTCCAGGAAGGTAAGGATTGATAGTGAGACAAAGACAGGCTTTACTGCCATATCCTACATACTGTACACACACACACACACACTCTATGAATACCTCGCGTGCGCGTGAATGTGCATCTGTAAGTGCCCTTACATGCGAGTGCCTCCTGTCTGATCTGTACACTCAGGTCTTTCAGCAAGAAGAGACAGAAAATGGAGTGAATTGGCAATATCTGCCCCTATATCGCCTTTTCCTCTTCCATTACCTGTCTTTCTCCCCCCTCTGAATCTCTCTCTCTCTCTCTCTCTTTTTATTTTCCCTATCCGCCCTCCTTTGTACCCAACCATCTCTCAAACAACTCCCCTCCCTGTGGAGCTGTGGTTGACAGGATAAAAAACATGTTTCAATAAGACAGTCCAGGAAGGTAAGGATTGATAGTGAGACAAAGACAGGCTTTACTGCCATATCCTACATACTGTACACACACACACACACACTCTATGAATACCTCGCGTGCGCGTGAATGTGCATCTGTAAGTGCCCTTACATGCGAGTGCCTCCTGTCTGATCTGTACACTCAGGTCTTTCAGCAAGAAGAGACAGAAAATGGAGTGAAACTTGGGTAATTGCATTAGCATTGAGCAAAGCTCAGATCCAAGCAGCACAACACCGCTTCCATGAAATATGTTGGCTGGAATTCATCAGGACACTAACACACCTCATATAAGCACAGGGTAAAATCAAATATTTCTGTTTCTTTGTTTTCTGTTTGCCCCCCCCTCCCTTCTTTTCTTCCCCTCGATCTCAGCTGGGGTAAATAATTAAAACGCTCTCATTAATTGTGGATTAAAACAGTTCTTTTGCAGGTTGAATGACACGACAAAGACCCTTGGAACTAGTCCATTTCCCTCCCATATTAATAATCTTCCTCGGCCAAATTGAGAAGATGGAAATTAAGGGAATCTACCGAGGCCATATTAGTCCCAATTGGGGAAGTGTCATTGAAAAGATAGTGGAGCGAGCCAAGTCCAGTGACACTCCCAGCTCAATGAATTAGGCACAGTTAGGGATTAGCCCACAATGGAGGTCAATTGATTAACAGTGTTAAACACACTTTCTAAGCTGGGGAGGAATAGAAGCAGAAGGTCTTTCGCACCGACCGTTTTATTTTTAGGTCCTGGTTGCATGATCTTGTTTTTCGTACCAGTGCGTTGTCTCTCCCGCGGAGATGCGGCTCCCGCGGTATCAAAGCGCTGCATCTCCCCCGTCTTTCATCCTCGCATCAAGACTTTTATTCTTTCCCCTCTTCTGCCATGGCTTCCCTGTCATATTCCATCTTTTGTCCTGCGCCTGGTTTCATCTCACAACAATGGGGGTGAAAATTACATTTTAGCTGGAACGTTTCATGTCGCAAAGTGCCAGTCGATGTGATCTTTTATGCAGAGGTAAAAAAAAAACATCAGGCTGCATTTGCTGCACTCCATGTATGTAAATCAGAACACTTTCAGAGGACCGGTACAACCATGTGTTTAGACTGCTTACAGTGACTGATACAATGTAAGCTCCACGTCTACATGGAGGGTGGTTATTTATTTTTTTTAAGCGCGCTTGAGAGACTCTGTGTGTGTGTGCCCCTGTTTATACCCTTTAGTGACAGCCTTAACATAATCTGAGCTTGCACTACATGCATGGTGGGATGATACTTCAAAGTAAGTACCTGCTAAGAGACATTAGTCCATGTAAACAGGGCATGCTCCACCTAAGCTGGCTGTGTGGCACTACAGCATGTAAGTGTGCGTCTTTGTAGATCCTCCATATTTTGTTTGTGCGTTCGTGTAGGCGGCATAGCATCTTAATACATTTCTAAAAATTTATGTCATGCTGCGCGGAGTGATGTAGAAGCCACACGTTCTCAGTCTGTTTGCATGTCACACTACCTCTGCAGTGGCAGGTGAGAGAGTCAAATGTAATGAGTCTGTCTCCCTTATGCTTTAAACATGAGCATGGAAAGATGAACACACACACACACACACACACACACACACACACTACCTGGAGCATCAGTTCCGTTCTCTGAGAGACAGAGTGAACAGGACTCAGCCCTTATCTGTGTCCCACATTTAACCGAGAGCATAAAATATACATTTCACACCTTTGCATGCATTTACCACAACAAACAGCAACTCATCCTGGATCTGACACAATGGCATGTTGTTAAGGAGGTTCATGTCAGGAATTTCAAGCTGCTCCTAATTTGGTTGATTTGACATTTTTGCAACTTTGTCCATGAAAACTACTTTTCTTGAAAAAAAAAACAAAAAAAACACACACAGACAAAATCAGTAACATAGACAAAATGATTTGACCAGGCACGTGACAAGTCATTGGGATTAAAAAGCTTTGGTTAGTCAACTGGACTTTAAGTTACTTAATGTCCGGTTCCCTAAATTGCTGATAGATAGATGATTATATCTATATTGATAATATTATTTGGATCAGTTTGACGTGCAGGTCGGATTCAAAAGACAACTGGGCTTCATCTGGTCCACGGGCCATAGATTGCCCATGCCTTCATTAGACAAGTAGAAAAAAAAAATCAAAGTTTTTCTTGTTATAAACACACAAATATTGAAATCTGTCTGAAAAGTAGACACTCAAAAGACAGGAAAGTGAACTCCTTGTCATTGCGACATTGTGATTCACACCACTGCACACAACGAAATGTCACCTCTGTATTTAACCCATCACCAGAGTGAACAGTGGGCAGCTTTGAGCGCCCGGGGAGTAGTGAGTGGGGACGGTGCCGTGCTCAGTGGACTTCAGTGGTAGCTTGGCGGTAGGGGGATTCGAACCCGTGGCCTTGCAGACCCAGGTCTGTTTCCTTAACCATTAGGCCACCAACTGCCCCATGGCAGACACGATAAGAGAATAAATTCAAAGGTTCTTCCAGTCAGTGGGTTCCTGTTGCACTCGGAATAAAGTTCTGCCATAAAGACGTGTACATTAGAGGAACTCTTTTGCTATTGGTTTAAAAGGTAACACAATGTCCTAAAGCCATGTAACCAAAGTAGATCGAGATCAGACGAAAATCCAATGATTTCATTCCATTTTCACCCCGTGGAGGAGAAAATTAGATTCCAAGCTCAAATGATCCACTGACTTGGATAATCTGTTAAGACATGGAACACTCAAATCCCAAAATCCTCACCCTGCTCTTCCCAATGCTGCTGACAGGTTATGTATCAAGTGCACTTATCAAACACCACGGTGACACCTTTGGATGCAGTGATGGTCGCCCGACTGGTCTGAACCGGCTGGACGATCCTTCTCTACATCACCGTCCTTCTTTTTTTTTTTTCCATTGATAGAAATGAGAGACCCGAGAAGAAGGTGTCACCGTGGAGAAATCACCCCGGCCGACATCATTCCCACACTCGGACCTGTTTGATGATTTGCCTCTTGTGTGTGAATTTCAGCCAACATATTTTTGCACTTCTTTCCTTTTGGTTTCCCTCCTGTGTTCTTCGCTGCATCTCTTTCTCACTCTCCTCCTTGCACAGGCCTGTCCCTTATCACTGCATGTTCGACATAGGCAGAGGGACTCCTCCCTCCTCCGTCCTCCCTCGCGTTGCTCTCTCCTCTTGCCTGCCAAGACAATAGGAGGGCAGGGTAACCCTTCACTGTAGAATTAATTATCTGCCCCTTTAATTTCTCAGCAGTGCTGATTAGCTCTGAATGTAAAACGGAGTCCATATTAACATAATATTTGGCTATCTCCTCTAAGCCGAGGTCCCTTGACCTTTTTAGCCTCCTAATTCTCTCCCCCCCTACTCTCTCCCTCTTTCTCTCTCAGTCATCTTTTACTCTCAGGAGGAACCTGACAGTCCCAGCCTATGAATGTGATTTGAAGGGGTAAATTAGATTTTGCTGCTCTGTCTCTTTCTCTCATGTTTCCTAACCCTCCATCTTCTCCTCCCCGTGTGTGTGCGTAGCGGTACAGACAGTTCATTTGGCCCAGGTATAATTACGTGAGTTTTTTTTCTTCCACCATTGACTGCTCCGATAGTGCAGCTGATATGCTGTGCTAATATAAACATTTAGCCGGGTTATTACGGGCTGCAAAGGACAGCCAACCTTCCTGGCCATTGTCTCCCAACCTCACTGTCTGTTCTTTTATTTCCCCTCCGCTCTCTCTCTCTCTCTCTCTCTCCCCCTCTATCTCACATCTCACTGCCCCTGTGTAGAATTAAGGGTTTAAAAAAATCAACTTCCCTCAGTGTCCACGAATAGCCGCCCGTTGGATGGCTCCTTTAGAACTAATAACGATGATTATAATTATATTTTCATTGTGAAAATGAACATTGATGTGCCATAATTGATAATAACAGTACAATAACGATGGAGCTGAGGCCAGATGTTCTCTGTGTGTGTGTGTACTTTACAATGGCTCTGAAGTAAAGGGTAATATGTAGTACATAAAACATATTTAACCCCAGTTATTAAATCTGCCTTTGCTCTTTTCACTTCACTTTTTCATTGTTTGTGACTCTTTTTTTTGTCTCTTTCTATTCTACTACAAACTTTCAGTTGACTGACGTCATCTTCCGCCTCGTCTAAAGTTGGAATTTGACAGTTTCTGCCATATTAGAATGCAGTGTTGACTGAAATCAAATTAATATGTCTTGATTTTGTTGTGGCAGTTGGGGCCTAGTGGTTACGGAAGCGGACTTGGGTTTGCAAAAAGGTTCAGGTTCAAATCCATCATCTGTCAGATTGCCTCTGAGCATAACGCCTTCCCGACCTGCACAGCTTCAATAAACCATTCCTTCCAATAGCCTCACCACCATCAGGAATGTTCATGAGAGGCTGCCATGGAACAAGGAGATTTTTGGTTGGTGGTCGTAGTGACTGCAGCCCCTGTGACACGATAACAGGTTTGGTTCCTCTGGAAATCTAACCCTAGACTTTTTTCTTTCTACTTCTGAGGGAGGATCATGAGGGCAGGACACTGTCGTGTCGATCTGTACCTTTACTTCGTGTTCCCATTTTTTTCACCTCCTTCCTTACTTTTTTCATCTGTTTACCTCTGATCTGCACCCTAACATGCAGTGAGCTGCTGAAACTTAGTCCAAACTTACAGTTAAGTTTGTAATCCAGTTTTTTTTTTCAGTTTAAATGGACAGTCATCTTATATAGACATGGATAACTTTGCTGCATCATTTCATTTCTTCATTCTGCACACGTCACTCACTCCTTCACTAACTCCTTTCACTCACTTACACTTCCAGCGAATATCGCACACTTGGAATTAACAAGCCGTCAGAGAATTCAACACACGTACGTACGTGTGTGTGTCTGTGTGTGTGTGTGTGTGCCCTGCCGGAGCCATTAGCTACGGTGTGTGTTGTTTCAGCTCTGGGCAGGTAAACAGTCGGGAGGACATTAGCTTCTAATCAGCCTGCACTATATCACTTAGAAGTTTAATTAATTTCAATCCATAGGGCGTGGAGTGTGTTTGGATGGTTTAAATGTCTTTAATGTGTGTGTGTGTGTGTGTGTGTGTCCATTTAAACTCCCTTATAACCTGTTCACGGTCAGGGTGTCTAAAAGTGCTGGAAAGGTCAGCACATAATCACTCTCTTTAGCCTGACTCACATTTTAATTGACTATCTCCAGCTTCCCCCTTCCACCCCAGCACCACCTTCACACATACTGTACAGACGCACACACACACACTCTCTCCCCAATCATTACAGCTGGTATGGATCCCAGTATGAATTGATGATCTCCTATCTAAAGCCTAATCACTCCGCACGACCTCAGGGAGGCTCAGTGATCCGTTTCCCTCCAACACTCCGCAGGAAACTCTCACTCACACGCTGCGCCTGTTGATGAGTAGAAAATGAGCATTCTACCTGCTTTAATATTGTCGTTCATCACGCGGTCCGCTGGAAAATTGAAACGGACACAGAATGGCTCGGTCAGACAGGCATCGGTCAGACAGGCCAGATTGCAGAGAGCGCTGGAAGTGAAGGATTAATAGTGGCGTGCAGAGGAAAATTTAGTTTAGTTCATGATGACTTTCCTTTTATTGACAAGTAATCACAGGTGATGACTCGCCACAGTGCATGAAAGGGCAGACACTGCTGTCGGACGGGCAGCACCAAAGTTTAGCGTCGGACCTGGAAGTAGCGGCGTCACCTACACCAGTGGTCCTCGACCACATATTTGCACCACAGACTGGTTAACTGTTGTGGGGTTATTTTCATGGTGCGACCTTTAAGGTATAGTGAAAGCATGGGTAAACAAAGGCCTGGGGATCAAATAACATAATTCTCCAAATTATGTGAATAGTTTGTATTGTGATTATATAACTTTTTTCCAAGGGTATCTACATTTCCCCTATACATGGTGTTAAGAATGTAATTTTTTTTTTTCATTTATGCATGACATTTATCCTGCATCTACCTAGTCTTTATTCTGCCCTTGTCCAACTTTAGGAGCAATTGTGGCCCATGACTGAAAAAGATTGTCCATGTCTGTTATAGCAAATCCATGCAACTAAATAAAATGAAACGACCAGCATAGAAACAGGTATCTTCAAATGCAGAATTGATATCCTTTGAATGGCAAAGCAGGAGTAATGGCTTCAGGAAACAGAATGAGCCAAGAGTCATTCTTCTAAATAAACATGATTCAACATTAGATATTGAATAAAATAGAAGTAACGAAAGTTGAGAGCTGGTCCATCATCCTTGGGTTTGGGACTGATGACCTACCCGTCATTGTCCACATGCATATATATTGGCAGCTCTGCTACAGTCGGTATATGACATATGAAAGAGGCTCTTGTACCAGATTTTAAGGATTTCGTTAACGCTGTGGAAAAGTCTTGATCTTGTTGAGAAAGATGTTTTTGGTTGGATATCTGGGTTTTAACCTGACTTTTGGAAAAAGATAAGAAAATTACTTTAGTTTTGTCGGCCAGTGCATAAAATGTATGGAATTAAAATTTGCATTGAAGAAAAAAGCTCAGTGACTTCATACAAAAGTCTCCACGACTACCACCCAAATCCCACTGTCATCCGTCCTGTTCACACCAACAACAGGATGGATGACCGTATATTGGTGGATTAGAACCTGAAGCCTTGGGGCCCCAAATCCATTTCCTTAACTACCAAGCCACCACTGCCCAGTTACAATATACAAAAATTAAAATTTGCAACCACACACCAATACAAGAGAAAGCTGGTGGATTCCACCCAAGTCCTTCTTCAATCAATATTTAAAATATAGGCTTAATCTTTGGTCAATTTTGTTTTCTTCCCTAAATGTATTTGAATGTAGGGATGGCTGATATATCCAACAATAATATCGGGCCGATATCAACAACCTTTTTTCTCAGATATTGAAAATCCGATGCTGCAAAGCCCGGTACTTGGCAAATACGTTGGATTTCTTCATGGGGAACTGAGTCAGTTCTACTGACGGTGTGACCGCCACATGAATAATGATGTCACCTTAAAGGGACAACAACAATGATCGCTGCTACAGTAAATGTCCATGGACTGGATTTTTTTGTGTATAGAAAACTGTAATTCTTAAAGACTGCAAGGAGCTGGTCATGTGAGGGTGGAGGGTAAGATTTTAACACTTTATCACAAGGCGTTTTTATGCAGCAAAGTAAAGAAAAACAACAGGGATTGGTTTCAGAGAAACGACAACAACGCAGCAGCAGCAAATGTCTCTCTCTCAAAGACTCAGAGTTTAATACGGTAAAGACAAGACAAGAGCAAAATAAATCAGACAAACTTCACAGAGTTCATTGTCCTGGAGAACCAGCTGTTCTCTCCGGTTGAAGACGCTGTTTTTACTGAACGTGTGGAGTTTCTGTAGCCGTCCTATGTCAGGACGAATTGTATTCAAATAAGTATTTCTTTGACATTTGCCAGTGAAACACCGTACGGTGTCGTCTCTCATGTCATCAACGAGAAGAGTCGTTTACATTGTGACGATGCTAGAATGTTTTTTTCTCTCATTAAAGAGGTCTTTTTACCCTTATACTGCAGCTGTTTCTATCTGTGCCCATTTATATTGACTATTGTTGTGAGGCTGAATGAGCCTGGTTTATAATGTTAATAAATGTTTTTGGAAAGTTCTTCTGTCCAACACTAGATATTTCTTGTTTACATCAAATGTTGCACAAAGAATCATAGGACTGTTTCAGACTAAATGGTAAAAAATAAATGCGTCATTTTTATATAACTTATATTGAAGTAGTCTGTTTATGTTGGACACAGTTATTTATAGAATGTCTTTAGTCTGGTATCACACTAATTCAGGGGAAATCACCTGCATAAATCAGTATCTGTATCGGTTCATATCGGACATCCCTATTTAAATGTAAAGATACACTAAAAATAATACAATATACTGTATATAAAATAATAATAATATTTTAAGGTCACCTGGCTTGCCTCGAAATGCATGAGTCTCCAGAGACGACTGCTGCTGTCCAGTGTAGCTGCTTAGTCAAACACAAACAACCGTCATCGTCCTCCACAGCATTAATGAAGTCAAACAAAGGAGGGAATCAAAAGACTGTGCGAGCGAGACAGAGGTAAAGGTGCGGTAGTGTTGTGTTGTGTTGTGTTGTGTTGGGCACTCGTCATGTTTGAATACTAACAAAGAAGCTTTGAGGGATAATTAATCTTTCTGATGTTGGTGGGGAAAGGAAAAAAAAAAAAACAAATTTGTTTTTCATAATCAGCTTAATAATAATTTCACACTCTGATATGGATCAGTAAACTCTTCCGAGGAACATTAGATTGTGCTTTGGGAGTGTATTAAAAAAATACTTAAAAACCATCTTACATTAACATTCAAACACTGATGATTGGCACTTTACTTCTTTTTTTCTATTTTCTGGGGGGGTTTTTTTAGGCAGACTTTTTGTAGACCCAGATATACAGACGGACCCTGGGTGGCAGCTATTCACACATTTACATAATACCCAGAGATGCTTTATTTCTTGAAGGAGCAGACAGGGAACACACACACACACACAGACACACAGGGACACGAACAAGTGGCAAAAACACAGGCCTGCCTTTGTCTCAGGCTTCTGGTCGAGGAGAAAAGAGGAGTGTGAAAATGAGTAAGCGAGAGAAAAGAAGCCAAGGTGTGTTATTCAGCCTCGCCATAGGGGGTTAGGACAACTCGGAGACAAGGAGAGTCTGCCCATTGTCCACACATACCACACAGGAACACACATGCACATGCGGCGAACAGAAGGCGCGCACGGCCGAGCCCAATATGTTGCAACATTTGCCAAAGAAAAAGTGAAAATGAGTGTAAATTGAGGTTATTTTCTCCAGCTCTCCCTCACACTCGTTATCCAGGCACCCTCGGCTGTGACAGGGCTTCATTCTGCACCCTGTTCTCTGTGTATGAGCTTTAGCACAGCCCCCATATGCAGGTGCCACAAGAAGTGTAAGTAAAAGAGCAGGAGCTGGAATTACTTTTCTTTCACTTTCTATGTTTTTCTGATGAGGATTTTCTATACGATCACCCACAAGAATTCCGTGGCCGGCGATACGCTCGATTTGATTGGCTGTAAAAAGTATCAGCGGCAGGACTAGTTTTTCAAGGAGCGGGAGATTATTCCATTCCTGCTGTTTCTCGAGTACCTTTTAGATCAATTTACTGTTTTTGACTCTTTCATGAGATCATTTTGTAATCTTTGGATGGGCTATAAGAAAAAAAGTAACATACATGGCAAGAAAATGGAAAAAAATATATATTATTACTTCTTCGACCTATATACTTATTTCTCCATGCTGCAAGCAAAGTTCTCATTCAATGGTAAATTTAAAAGTGCAGTTCTTATGATTCTAAAAAGTAATCAGATATTCATTTGTTTGTTCATCTTTTTATATGGACAAGCTGAAAAGAAAAGAGGAGAAAATAATACAAGATGTGTATAAGAGACAGTGACAGGGCTTCATTCTGCACCCTGTTCTCTGTGTATGAGCTTTAGCACAGCCCCCATATGCAGGTGCCACAAGAAGTGTAAGTAAAAGAGCAGGAGCTGGAATTACTTTTCTTTCACTTTCTATGTTTTTCTGATGAGGATTTTCTATACGATCACCCACAAGAATTCCGTGGCCGGCGATACGCTCGATTTGATTGGCTGTAAAAAGTATCAGCGGCAGGACTAGTTTTTCAAGGAGTGGGAGATTATTCCATTCCTGCTGTTTCTCGAGTACCTTTTAGATCAATTTACTGTTTTTGACTGTTTCGTGAGATCATTTTGTAATCTTTGGATGGGCTACAAGAATAAAAGTAACATACATGGCAAGAAAATGGAAAAAAAAAAATATATTTTTACTTCTTCGACCTATATACTTATTTCTCCATGCTGCAAGCAAAGTTCTCATTCAATGGTAAATATAAAAGTGCAGTTCTTATGAATCTAAAAAGTAATCAGAAATTCATTTGTTTGTTCATCTTTTTCATTACTGGGTCGCAGGGGCATAGGTCTCCACCACTGCCACCCAAATCACACTCCACCATACTGTGATTCTACAGTCATGGAAAATACGATTAGACCACTCTGCTGTTTTCTTCAATTCCTTGTTCATCTTAATGCCTTGTTCCACTAAAGGTGGAAACAATGAACACAAAACCATGCAATGACTAAAAGCACTGTA
>JAFBJS010001783.1:241914-253141 GCA_016785265.1 Paraplagusia blochii | reverse complement strand
TTATTATATTTGTCCAGATTAATGTAGATTAAGTGGAAGCAGACTTTTAAATGGACAAGAAATTAAAGAAAGAGTGGTCTAATCATTTTTTCCATGACTGTATATCCAGTATCAGTATTTTATACAGTATCAGTGTTTTATATTAAATACTTCACTAATACTCGCACATTTTCTTGATCATGTTGTGTTTGTTTAGTAAATCACATAAGCGCTAATAGTTTTCACTGTCTTAATTCGTATGTCAACTGTATGCTGTGAAAGATAAAATGAAAACATTCTAAAGGTTGTCCTTTTCTTATTGTTCTGGACCAAACTTGTGTCCATGTGCTTGAACAGAATGAGTGAGTGAAGGTCAAAACTTTCCAGGTGAAGTTAATGCATTTTTACGCGCCATCTATCTACAGCCTGGTATTTCAATAATGTTTAATGCACTGATTTTTGTCACTGATAGGGGATTTTTTTTTCTTAACATTGAGTTTCTCTGCACTTGGCACCTTAAAATCCTGATAAAAGTAAATTTGCAATCACATTGGAAGACTTTTTTTTCCCCTCTTCTCGGAGATAGACTGATCAAGGGATTCCACATGAAAGCGCTGTTCCTTTATTGATTTCACCTTCCTAAACTGCCTCTCTCCTGAGGCTGAGGTTCAGATTATGAAAAAAGGCACGCCTTAAAAATGGATTCCCAAATTGACACATGATTGAAAAAATCAAATGCAACTTGTTATTAAAATGTCACCACTGATATTTTGTACACTGGTGTTTATTAGCCAAGCTGACGCCCCTAATTCCGGCTGTCTTCACGCCTGCGTCAACCGTCCAGGCTCATGCTCTCATTCGTTTCTTGTGAGTAAGGTACAAAGTGGTACAAAATGAGGACATGGAACAAATGCGTCTGCTTTGAAAGTGACGAAAGTTGTAAAAGGACCCGAGTAAAAGCTGTCAACGTTTGCTCTGTCTGGGGCAACTTTGACAAAACTCAGACTCTATATGACTCTAAACATTTTGATCGTTATGCTGTTTTTTTCAACGACGATATTTCGCTGGCTCAGGGGAATTGTAGTGCTAAGTGGAAACGTAACACTTCAGTTTTTGATATGATAAACGCCAGACTCCTGCTACAAGCCCGAATGTCTGATTCTGTGTTTCTTTACGGCTCTGCTCTGGCCGGTCTGTTGTTTTACTGAAAATAAGGAATCAGTCATTTCTGGACCGAGTCTTCCTGCTTTGACACAACAGGATGAACAGCAACATGTGACAACAGTTGACATCAGCTTGTCCTCTTCGTCCTTGGTCAGTTTGACCTAAGATGGATTTTGAAATCTTTCAAAAATTAGATTTTTTTTTCAGGGGCAATTCTCTGTCATTGTTAATAAGCAGAGACACTGCCACCTGCCTGCATTTTCTAGTTTTACATTGCAATTACAAGTGGCTTGATAGTGTTTTTTTGGGAAATAGAAGCAGTAGGACAAAGACAAAACATACAGACTGAATAAAGCAAGACCAATATCTCTATATTTGTCCTAAAAATAAAAGATTTTTTTTTCTGGACTCATATTTTAAAAGTTTCTTTTGCACTGGTTGGTTCCAAGGTTTAAGTATTCTAAATTGGAATTGGAGAAATGGTGGCTTGGTGATTAAGGAATTGGACTTGGGTCCATAGAGCTTCAGGTTTGAACCCACCAGCTGCCAGGTTGCCACAGCATAGTATGGCCCTGACCCACATACAGTAACTTCCAGTGGGCTCACCACCCACAGGAAGGTGGAGCAGTAAGATTTGGGTGGCAGTGGTAGAGACTGCTGCACATGTTTTTGTAATTGACTATGAGACCAGCTATGCATGCATTTTCATCTTTAAACCCTGATACCTCAAAAAAAAGACATAAGTCGCTTGTTTACTCGAATTCTTTTGCTCCACAACAGGGAAGACCAGAAAACAGCTACACCACCTTCGTTGTATGCAAAACTTTTTAATTGAAAATGCCGGAAAACTTAAAGTGGACAAAATCACTTCACATCACTCTGTGTTGGGGCTGTCACTAATGTGACATTGTTCCATAATGTGCAGTATTATAGTGGATTAATTACAACTGTCCTTGTTAGGTAACGATTCATAGACCAGGAGAGGAGAGCAGCTCTGGATATTAATTAGCAACAAGAAGAAATATTGTGATGTCAATCATCTTGTTTGGAGGAAATAAGGACTCAGTGTGTCCATCTGCCTGTGTGTGCCTATGGGATGTGTTTATGTGTTAGATGTAATGATAGATTCACAAGCTGTTCCCGTTGGAGCGCGGCGACTCAGACCTCTGACCTTGAGATCTCCAGTTAGGTTTAATGATCCAATCCCCCTCACACCCTGGAATATGTTACCCTGGAAACACACCCCATCTCCACCCACCTGCCCCCACTCATAATGCAGGAGAGTTCTCCGTCCGTGTCTAATTCAGTCTCAAGCCAAGTCGGTGACCTCTGAGGAGATGTTTGCAGTCTGATCAGTATATCCACAGACGTACTGTTGGTCTCCCTGAAGCTGATGTTGGTGTTTCTTCAGGTTAAATATTGCCCTTAATATATTTGACAGTAGCTTCTGCAACAGTATTCTGGACAATTATATATATATATTAATAGAAATATCCGTAGAGTAACATTTGCACTGGGTAATTATGTGAAACATGATTTATTAAGAATAATATTCCATGTATGTATACATGTATATATGTCAGACATAGTTGTATATAGTCAGTATATAGTCATGTATAATATGTTTGTATATATATTTACATTATATATATTTGATTTATATACATATATGTATATATGCTGTCGGTGGTGAGCCCATTTATGTATATATATACACATATATACTGTGTATATATATATATATGTATATAATGTATATATATATATATATATATAGTATATAGTTATACAATACCTGGCTATATATATTTATATAGCCAGGTATTGCATTGGCTATATATGTCATATACAGTATGTTACTTTCATATATATGCGTATATATACTAAATCACAGCAAGTCAAAGCCATGAAGAATGTATATATGTATATATATGTGTGTGTGTGTGTGTGTGTGTGTGTGTGTACATTTTTTGTACAAAAACATGTATATGTATTTATATTATTTATTTCATTTTGGTATCTATATACATACTATATATACATATATGGTTATATACACATACTGTAAATATACTGTACATTTATTTACTAAATTTATTTATTTACTGTCAATATTCCTATGTACATATATATGCACATATAATCCGTCAATACAACTGAAAAATAAAGCAGGATATTCTCGTACAGGGATGTTTTATGGAACTTGTTACATAACTAAAACACAGCACAGTGAAATAAAAGCAATAAAAGTCACAGCAGGCTAAATGTTAGCCAGATAAAGTTAACAGTGTATGGATTCGGAATGTTGGGCAATAAAGCAGTGGGAAGAAATAGCCCCTTTTAATCAATGTGAGTAATATTTGTGTCTGTGAGCTGGGGACCAGCCACATTATCATGTCAAGTTACAAATTAAAATGCCCGGCCACTAACGGAGTGGGGATACAAATGAGCCATCATGGCCATCTAAGTGTTTTAATGACATTTTTCTCCTGCCAGACAATTAATTCCTGCAATCTGCATAACCTTTCCCAAAAGCCCAAGAAAACAATGGCATTTTTATGGCCGGAAATGAATGGAAGTGAAATGTATGGCTGAGCAATTATTACATTATTTAACACATGTATTTAATTGCTTTTCGATGCCTGAGTGTCTGTTTCTGCAGCGCCAGGGCCGGCGTTTCCAGCTCTGGCTAATTCAATAGGCTAAATGGAATCAGTAGAAACACTCTGCAATCATCACTGCATTAGGGAGACTCATCCCCATCATGTAAACATTCCTTTGAGCTCTTGCCATTTATCTCCCGGTCTCTCTGTCTCCGTTTCTCCTTTATTTCCCCCACTTCTCAAGACATTCTTTCATCCCCAGTTTAATGAAAGCCGAGGTTGAGTTCCGTTTTGGACTCAAGTGAATTCACAAAAAGCAATTTACCAAAAAGCTAGCACTTCTAGACGCACGAACTGCTTAGCTCCTCACTTTTCATAAATTAGGGGTGGAAGGCTTCCATCAGACTGCGTCTCAAAGGGATTGGGAAGGTGCTAAGCATGTCTGGCTTTAACAGAGGTGAAAAACAGACTAATTCATTAAGCATTGATCACCCCAAATGACAGCAAAGTGCTTCGACATTTAGCGGGCAAATAACTGACAAATTGGCACACAATTTTTGCACATTTCCAACTCTTTAATGGGTAAAGTACGGAGCAAAAAAGCAATAAAAATGTTAGCAGACAACCCGATGAACCCACACCCAACCCATTATCTTCACCACTCCTTGCGGCTAAACGTCCTTAATGTCTTAAACTGTGGGCAAGGGCTGACCTAATGATGCATTTTGGTGAGTGTTTCTTACTTTTTGATCAAAATTACATGTTTTATTTGATTCTTTTCAGTGCAGTTTGTAACAGGAGCCCCATTACGCCCCGGACGAATGGACCCATTTTTATGGCGTAGCTTAAAGTACCTGAGTATGTATTTGAGCAAATGTGCTTAATCTTGAACGGACTAATACAATATCTACCAACACCACACCCTGTTCCGGCCTGTGAGATGAATTCTGATATGACCCTATTATTTCATTATCAGTGGTCGGTGTGCATGACCGGCACATGAATTTACCCTGTTCTGCAGAGAAAAATGCAGCGTGGAAACGGATCAAATGTTTCTAATTTGACCGTGCACGTCCCCGCGTACAGACACTAAACCACTCGCAGATGGAATAACTACTGGTTTGGTATTTTTTAACAGATTCAGCCTTTGGCACAGCTTCTGCTCAAGGACAATTAAAAGGGTTAGGTCATGTCAGTCATTGCAGGAATGTTAGGAAACTGCAGCAGATGTGTGTGTGTGTGTGAGTGTGTGTGTGTGTGTGCCTGTAGCAGTGTGAGATGAGCAGTGAGCTGACCTGAGTCCCAGCCAGACTTTATTAATCAAGCCAGGAAACGAGTGTAACCTCTGAAGCTTGGCCTAAAGACTCTGCTCGTTGTCTTCCTGTTATGTCTGCAACACCGTCCCTGTGATGTTCTATTGCGTTATCCCCCCTTTTTTTTTTTTTTTTGTCTTTTTCACTTGATTCTCTCTGCAGCACCTAACTTACTGTCTCAGTCTTCACATGTTCTGCTGATAGATTTGGTCTGAAAGGATCAAACGTCAGAGCCGGGATTCGAAAACAATATGTCTTAAAGCAGGGATACTTACAGCAGGTAATGATTTACAGCATTCTACCTGTGGAGACACCAAAAGTCGTGTTGGGTGATTCATCTGTTTCATCTTCTCATTAAAGGGATGGATTGATGCCTGCCTGGTTTTGTTCCCCCTAAAACCGTGTTGTCTGTGGCGTTCCAACCTAAGCTGTGCTCATGTACTGGCTGCACTTTGTGGTTGGATGTCATTAAGCGTTTGTTGCTTCCCGTGGCTATTTTATTCATCGGTTCTTGTCGGGCTTCTTTTTGTGGGATTTTACGATCAGTTGCGGTTGTTTGTCGTTTTGAGGGCTGTGCACTGTTTTCATGTTCTCAAAAACCCTCACTTCCTGCAACAGAACTACTTTAACAACTCCCTGATCCAGACGTAGCCCTGTCTGTTTGCAGTTACTCTCTCCAAAGGAGGCCGTCAACACAGATTGTTTACACCAGTGGTTCTCAAACCCAGGAACACAGACCGGAGAAGGCTCTGTCTCTGGTTGATGGTTTCTGGGTATAATTTTAATGACTGTGTTCCTCCTGCTTTGATCGGCTAATCGTTTATCTAGGAATATATTAGATTAAGGTGGCAGTGGTGGCCTAGCGGTTAAGGAAGCAGACTTGGGTCCGCAGGGTCCCCGGTTCGAATCCCCCTACCCCTAGGCCAAATTTCGTTGTGCGCTGTGGTGTGAATCACAACGTCACAATGACAAAAAAAGGGAATTTAATCTTTAATATTTACTGCTCTATCCACTGTAATTAGATGATGATAATGATAAAATACTAGATAGTTGTGGACATTGAACAGATGTTTTGCGTAAGCTATGACTCTCTAGCCACTGAAGCCTTAAAATCAATACCTGTATGATCTATTAAAGAAATAAATCAAATAGATTTCACACCTGCAAAAGGTGAAGTGAAGTCTATTTTGGTTGTTTGGGGAATCAGGACAGTTTTGTTTAACACCGTTGAGTATTAATAAAAGTACATTTCAATCAGTGTCTGCAGTTTTCCGACCAAAAGTGATGCCGATGAGGCAAAGAGGAGTCATTATTGTGATTGGATGATTGATTATGGGACTGGCAGATTGATCGTTGGCCTCTTTTGTGGCAACCAAATGTGACAAAGAAGACTTTTCTTAACGCAAGAGACTAGAGCTGGAGCAGAGGGAAGTTGAGAGGAAAGTATTCAGACAAGTTGGTGCAGTATTGACTCTGCCATCTGTGACGTGTGTGACTTCAAAGCTACAATTACTTTGAGCGGTTTTAAGACTGATACCTGCTCGTGTTAAGAACCTCTCACCTCCGGAGAGCTGCCTGCCAGACAAGAAATAATTCATTTTTTTTAAAAAAAGCCAGACTCTAACAAATCCTGGAGCACCGCTCTCTTCACATCCATCTTCAAAGAGAACCAAGTAACTCTATGAAACAATGGGATATTTGGCTTCCTATTCATGCCTTGGTGCTTTTCCTCCGTATGCAGGGTTCTTTAATTCCTCTATTGTTATTGGCAGGTCCTACTGGGCACTCCTAAGAGGCTTTCTGGACCCCACTGGACACTCTTAAACACAGACCAATCAGATTGCACAATAACAAGACGAACATTCATTCCAAAACGGCAGGGATTTTGGAATGGGAACGGTTTCCATATTTAGAGACAATAAAAAGTCTTAAAGACATCCTGGGTTTTTTCCCGTGAAAGAATTTTTTCGCAGCGCAGCTGCTTCCTCCTGTCTTATAAATGACGGCTTTGCCTCAGCCATTAACATGCGTGCCACTGAAACAAGTATTATAGTTTAATTTCTACCAAGAAAAGCTTCCAGGGACATTAAAACAGCCACGATACGTAGCAGAGCGAAAAGACAGACAAGCTCCAGAGTGCTCATTGCTTGTGTGTTGCGTTGACTTAATGGCAAATGGATGTCATTGGAATTTCGAGCAAGGCAGCAAGATCTTATCGCCGAGATAAATGAATAAATATTTTACACTTCAGCCAGATTTTTTTTTTTTTTCCCCTCCCGAGCAGGCTGGGGTTGAGGGGAGAGTCAAGTAAATTAAGAAAAAAGGAGAGAGAATGAGGAAAGAAAAGGAGAGAAATAAGAGCCCGGGTTGTCAACTCTCTTAATGTTATTCAGAGGCAGTGAATCATGTAAGAGAAAAGGATCTTTTCTTGTACCAGTCAAGGACATTATCTGCTCCTGCTAGCACTTATTAGCATTAGCATTTATATATTCAATGCAATTTTGAGGTCTGGTGATACTCTTAGGGGTCAGGAGGAGAAAAAAAAAAAAAGAAATGAGGGAGAAAGGATGAAAAAGGTCTTTTCTTTGTGCACAATTGGTGCTAACCAGGACAGAATAAGCAATGAGGTAAGACACAAGGACATTTCATGCAGGAATTCAGTCTCTGATCAGAGCTCAAATTCTCCCCCCATCAACAGGAGGGCATACCTTTGAACAAAGCAGAACATCAACAGACCATTTGAGTTTGGTGTGCATCAGTACCACGGCGTCTTCTTGGTGTCTGCACTTAATTATACAAACAGGAAATGAAGGAAATGCTCAGCATAAGTCTGGTGAAAAGAAAATCCAAATCCGCAGTGAAGCTGAAGTGTGTGATAAGGCTCAAGTCCACAGTATGTTTTAAGCAAATGGTTGAGGTAATTGTATGGTAAAAGTGTGTTTAATGGTGTTTTCCATGAAGGGAGTGTGGGGGAGGTAATCCACTTGATGGACTTGCACATTAACACACACACACACACACAGACACACACAGACCGGTGATATGGAGTCAGCTAATGGTTTATTCCCCCATCAACACTGGGTCAGAGATCATGAGCTCAAGCACTCAGACGGTTTGACTCGGTGAAATGCATCAACTCTTCAATTTAAAGACAATAAAAGTCAATCAAAAGCCATTTCAGTGTTATTGATGGTATTGGAAATTGGCGACGTGATGCGAGATTCTTGCTTTGATGGATTTGATCATTCCGTAGCTTCACTCAGTCCTGGGTTCAAAATCCATTAACAGTAATGTTGATCCAATGTTCTTTTTTAGGCACAAACAGAATTTTTGCTGCTAAATTATTCAATGGTGGTAAACAGTGTTTAGAGAAAAATGTTAAATACTGTGCTGTGGAAAATATGACAATATCAAGAGATTCTACCATTGTCAGAAGACAGGAGACAGAGCTGGAGGTGGCAGAGTTTAAGATGCTGAGATTCTTTTTAGGAGAGACAAGGATGGACATGGATCAGGAATGAGGTGATTAGAGGGACAACACAGACAGGACGGTCTGGAGAAAAAGCTATAGAAGCTAGATTGAGAAGGTTTGGACATGTTCAGAGGAGGGACAGTGGAAACATTGGTAGAAGAATGATCCTAGAGATGGAGCTACCAGGTAGGAGACAAAGAGGAGATTGATGGATGCAGTGAGGGAGGACATGGAGGTAGTTAGAGTCAGAATAGAAAACAGAGGATAGAGACACCGCTATTGAAAAGATTATTATTTAAAGATATAATGTCTAAAAAAAAGCTTTTTAAAAGCACCTATATGTCATGTTACTGGGGAAAAAAGCAGGCACTAAAGTCTATGTTGAACAAACGTAGGAAATTATGAATCTAACACGGAAGGTTGTTTATGGAAGAACTCGGAATGAAAATATTAACAGGCTTCATATTGATGTAATGAAAAACGAATAAGTCCCACAGAATACAGACCACGTAGGTTAATGTAGTGTAATACAAATTCAGATTCTGCCAATGGAAACACAATCTTATCAAAATTTACCAGAGTCCACCACAAACTGCTGTAGAGCTGTTTTCCTCTAATCTGTTCTAGGACACTGACACTCACGCACTGCAGACTGATTCAGTTGTGGGACTCTGCATAGTTGCGTAGTTGGTTGTGAGGTTGCATTCACCTCACAACTGAGATCACGGCCTGCAGTTTTATGTAGAAGGATTGACAGAGAAATAATGACAGTCGTCTCACTACTTTTTTTTTCATTCTTTTTCAACATCCTCTTCAAGTTCAACACAAAAATCAGAAATGGAACGTTATATTTTATGTAAAAATTACAATGAATCATGTATCAAGGGCCTAGTGGTTAAGGAAGCAGACTAGGTTCTGCAAGGTCCACGGTTCGAATCCCTGTACCGCCAAGTTATCACTGAGATGCCCTGAGCATGGTAGCGTCCCTACGCACTGCTGTCCACTGCTCACTTTGATGATGGGTTAAATGCAGAGGCCTAATTTCGTTGTGCGCTGCGGTGTGAATCGCAACATCACAATGACAAAAAAAAAGAAATTTCTTTCTTCTTAAAACTTAACATTTTATGTCCCACACTTATGAAAACCTGACCAGATTGAACATCTGTCCAAATATTGCCATTTTAGCTACGTTTATGTTCCAGCAATGGAGCGGCATGATGATAAAACCACTCGAGTGACACTTGAGCAAAGCCGCACTCTGTCGCTATCTTCTACCAAAGTACCAAAAATGAAACAAGCTCCTTCTCTGTTGATAAGATTTGGTCTGCAGATATTTTTATATCAGCCTAACTGCCCGGAATCAAGAGTAAAACATTCTTAGCTGCACACACACACACACACACACACACGCAAAGTGATAAATGTGTGTGTACGTCTCATTTTGTGCGTCCAGACATGCACACTCTCCACATCTTGATTAGGTTTTCATAAAGTCTGGGACTATGCTGAGTCTGTAATTGACTCTGACAGCAGAAGACTCCATGTCCTATGGCTATGTTAAACGAACAATTTACATCTTCATTTCAAATTCTACATGGATAAAAAGCTATTAATTACATTAGTCTGCAAAAGAAGCGCTCCTGCTGCGTAGAACGCGCGTGTATCTCCGTCTGTGTGTTTCCCCCCGCGTTTATCCTCGCACATGGACACTTCTCATTTGTATATTAATTCCGTCTTGCAGCCAAACAAACGCCTTCTCACTGCCTCTCAGGAGATGACTTTACAAGCGAGGAAGAGACTTTAACTTGTATAAAGTGCCTCCACATCAAAGAGGGCGGGGGGACAACAGGGGGCTCACGGGCCACTCCTATATGAGCTTTTTATAGACAAGGGGACATTTATTAAATCTATTGACCTGGCACCAGCTATAGAGGCGGTCAACCCTCCACTATTTTCATAGTCACTGCATGTAATGCAAAGAACTTTCAGCAAATTTTACAGTGTCTTGTAAAAATGACTGCCATAAAATGTCATCTGCTCTCCACCCACTGCCAATATTTCATTTTAAGAGCCATAAAAAAAAAAGCAGAAGGTTGATAGCGGGACTCAGGACAGATAGACAAGAGAGGTTCAAGCGAGATGAATAGATTTAAAAAAAAAGAAAATCAGAATTGTATTTGGTAAAGAGAAGCAGTCCTGCTAGTTTGGTGTTTGGAATCAGATAGATATGACCATTTATGGGCATCACAGTTGTCAAAGTCAGGCCCGTGGGGTCAAATCTGGTCCCCACTGTAATTGTATTTGGCCAGTGTGATAAAATCAAATGCATAGAGTTGGCCCACCAGCACCAGAATTTGTTGTATTAATAATGCATGCTTCATGTTATAGCACATACTTTTTTGTTCTGTAAAGAAAAAGACAACGAAGAGACAGAATAAGAAACAAATACCACTGATGTGGGAAATATTCTTAATGTAATTTCTCCTGTGTTGATAACATTAGGCTTTGGCTCTTCCAGATGCAATGTTTCCATATGAAAAAAAACAATATTTAATATCTGGAGAGAAGGGGAAACATGCACATTTACGGGGAATTTCTCAATATATACTGAGTTCGGCCCAAGACTTCATGCCAGTTTTTAATTCTGGTTTAAGTTTGACACCCCTGATTTAGATGGACAAAAACAAGAAAAGACA
>JAFBJS010001783.1:209476-238624 GCA_016785265.1 Paraplagusia blochii | reverse complement strand
GTCCCTCTAATCACCTCATTCCTGATCCTGTCCATCCTTGTCTCTCCTAAAGAGAATCTCAGCATCTTAAACTCCTCCACCTCCAGCTCTGTCTCCTGTCTTCTGCTTTATCAGGTTCGGAGTCTCTGCTGCATGGATTTTATACAATGCTTTGTAAGCTTTTTGGGGCCCTATAGAGCATGACATGAAAGGCTGCATTTGGGTCCCAGGCCTTGAGTTTGACACATATGCTTTAGGGCAGTCGTCCCCAACCACCGGGCCATGGACCGGTTGCCGGTCCGTGGGGCAATTGGTACCGGGCCACATAGAGATGATGCTCAGCTTAACACAATTTGTTTTATTTATAATTAGACACTAAAAAGTGTTTTGATAAAGGACAAGATCACCTCGTGTTTGAGTGTCCAGGAGATGTCCAAAAAAATACCACTTTTATGCTGTACGTTTCATTTTCATTAGTGGTATTTATCAGCTACACCTCAAAGACAGGTCCACGAAAATATTTCTAGGCGTTTGACCGGTCCGTGGCGCAAATAGTGTTGTGTATTATCATACATCAGACATACATATAAACAAGTAACATAATATAAATTGCTATTACATCTTTTTTTTACACCGCAGCATGTTTCCCCAGCTGAAACTCTGCATTAAGCAGAAAAGTCAAAAATAGTCATGACAACTCCTCAGACTTTTTTTTTTTTTTTTTAAATTCAACTTGTCACTCCAGTGTACAGCTGACAAGAATTCTGTTGGCGAAACTCAAACACCTAAATGAGCTCAGCGGAGTAAGCCAAGCAGGCGTAGGTTTGCCTGTGCGGAAAGTCATTTGTAAACGCCAAGGGTAGCCATTCATGCTGGATGATTTAGGACTTTCAAAACACATTTCTAGCTCATTTGAATAATAATAATGGTCATAAAAAACACCGCCTGAGGCGCGGCGAGCATACATCAACCAACAACAAATGCTCTCTGAAGTTGTCGGAAGGCCCACAAACACGAAAACAATTAGAACACACGACTTAATTTGCAAAGGCTACGTTCCTCTTGTTACGCCACGCTCATTTTAATGAGTTTGAAGACTGCGGTGTCCTGCAGTGCAGAACTAAACAGAAGTCTGCAGAACTCAGAACATTTGCAAGCTGCAGTTTACTTTAACATACCACAAAAACACATTTCCCCGTGTTCCTTGTGCCTGACTTGATCACACCGGCTGGCTTATGATAAGACATTAAAAACACCCACATGAATGGACTGGCACAAAGACGGATCAAACAAACCTATCCACTTCAAACCGACGACCCCGTGATTGCCGCACATCAAACCTCACATGCAATTAAGGCTGAGTAGTGTTCATCAGCCGAGCCGGGCTTCATACACAGGCTTTTCATTGTCCGACGCACTTAACAGAAAACCATCAGAATCAAAATATAAAAGGAGTTATGTTTCAGCAGTGTTCCTTTCAAGAAACTTATTTAAAGTAAATCAACCTTTAACTTCAGATTTAATAGAAAATTCCAATCACTGTGTCTCATTATTACCACCCAGTGGCTTGACCTCAGAGACGTAACCACGCTTTGTGTAAACTACAATGCAAACAATGCCAGCATATAGGAATACAATGCAATGCCAGGCACTGTACTCTTTAAATATAATGTGGAGTAAAAAAAGAAATTTAGCCCCTGATAAGGACCAATCCTGTGGTCGCTCCGGAAATCGAATCCAGGATTTTCTGCCCTCTCTGTTTTGGATGAAGGAAAGGATGAAAGAAGGAAAACATATTGACTAATTGAAAAAATGTAAACATAGAACAGCATAGGACTGGACTGAACAAAAAAAATGTTTTTATTGGTACCATTTGCTTTGGGGAATCTTAGAGGACCAGGTGAATCTATCTATCTATCTATCTATCTGGAGGCGGGTCTGGACATCACTCGTTGGAAGAAGAAAACAAGGATGGTTGCACCGGAGGAGGGTCCGACATCATGCCAGCATATAGGAATACAATGCAATGCCAGGCACTGTACTCTTTAAATATAATGTGGAGTAAAAAAAGAAATTTAGCCCCTGATAAGGACCAATCCTGTGGTCGCTCCGGAAATCGAATCCAGGATTTTCTGCCCTCTCTGCTTTGGATGCAGGAAAGGATGAAAGAAGGAAAACATATTGAGTAATTGTAAAAAATTAAACATAGAACAGCATAGGACTGGACTGAACAAAAAAATGTTTTTATTGGTACCATTTGCTTTGGGGAATCTTAGAATCTTGGGTATCTATCTATCTATCTATCTATCTATCTATCTATCTATCTATTATCTATCTATCTATCTATCTATCTATCTATCTATCTATCTATCTATCTATCTATCTATCTATCTATCTATCTATCTATCTATCTATCTATCTATCTATCTATCTGAAGACAGGGCTGGGGAACAAAGAAATAAGGTGGCAGACAGAGTGGTTTCGGCGTCTAGGACTAGTGACACCCCTGTGGCGATGGAGGTGGGAGGGGAGGTCAGCCAGGAGTCGGTGTGCAGGAGCAGGAAGAAGAAGAAGAAAGTGCGGCCCGTAGGAATGGAGGCCAAAAATGGACGTATGGAGACGGGGACTCTTAAGTATGCGGCGGCTCACTCCGACAGCAGTGATGGTGAGGCAGGAGAGTCGAAGGGAAACCAACATCCCTCAGATACAGAGTTCAGGGAGGCGGGTCTGGATATGGTTCGTTGGAAGAAGAAAACAAGGATGGTTGCACCAGAGGGTCCAACGTCCGAGGACAGTGACAAATCACAAATCACAAATCACAGACAAATCACAGTCAGATGACTGAAAAAAATGGCCCATGCTGGGCTTCAGGTCTCTAAAAGCAGCAAGGTCTGGCACTGAAGCTTGAGTTGAGTTTTTGGTCCTTGGTTTCATCACAGTATGTTTTCTTCTGTCCTTGGATCAGATACTTCAATTTCTTTCAATGCCTTGTTTAAGAGGTTCTTCAAGAAGCTCTATCTGCTGTTAGAAAAAAAAATCCCTTGAATACAAGATTAGGTTTATGTTCACGGGCTAAAGTTGCAAAAAGGCTGTTGGCTGCTCTTGGAAGTTGAATTTTGTGGTACTTTTACTTACCGTATTTTCCCGCGTAAGGCACAACTAAAAGTTTTTAATTTTCTCAAAAGCCGACAGTGTGCATTATAATCCGGTGCACCTCATATATGGATCAGTATTGAGCTGCAACAGGTCTCGCATCTACGGGAAGTGGTGCATGCTGGGATATACTGTATGACTGCACAAAGTCATACATGCCATTTGTGTGTGTGTGTGTGAATATCCCAAAAGTATGGAGCCAGAATAGTCATTGAAAAATTCACAAAGCACTTTCAGAATAAATGCACGAGCGCTGACCCACAAATGTATTTTGCGGAATTCACACATTTGTGAATTCCTAAAACTAAATGCGTGAACCAGATTTGCGTGCATTGATGTGTTGATGTGAATCATTGTTTGTTGCCTTATTTATTAAAAAAGTTTTAAAACGGGCCTTTCATTGTAGGTGCACCTTATATTTAGTGTCCCTTATAGTGCGGAAAATACGGTAATAAAACAGGGACTAAGGTTCCATGTACAGTTGTTTTATAGAAACTATTAGTATTAGCGTTGGTGTCTGGAAGTCCCACCTACTGTATATCACGTCAGATATCCTTGTTTAACATGTGGCCCCAGCCATGGGTTTTTGTTGTCTGTGCAGAAATGAGATGCAGTTTGACTGTCTCTGCTGGAGGCCATGTTCATGAAGCCAGGCAGTACATGCACCAACACATGAAACAACATACCAAAACACACACTCTACACAGAGAACCGTATACACTGCAGCCCTGCTGTATAGATGGAGGTGACACAAACAAACCAGATTACCTACCGCAAAAAAAAAAAAAAAAAAAAATGTTTCGGGAAACAATGCAAAGAGTTATTAATATTTAAATAGATCATTTGCCAGATTGGTATAATTAGTGGTTCATATTCATGTATTCACTTCAGGGATATCACATTGAGACACGTCTACTTATTCAAATAAGATGCAACATGTCAGAGGGAGTATATATGCAAATGCACATATGCCGCTAATTACACAGAGCCTGTCACAAAGACAGCGAGAGCGAGGGAGAGAGACGCTGGCTTTTTGCGCAAAAAAATGTTCAGAGCTTCCTGTGATCGGTTCAACCAGGCTGCTGAGGCTGCTCAGGTCTAATTAAAACATGCGTGTCCCCAGGGCCTCATCAAAGCACGGCAGAACTGTGTACATCACAAATAGAGCGGAATTAGCTAAATAAAGGACCTCCCTGGTGCTTTTGTCCTGGTGCCGCGCTAACAAACTTTAGTTCTGATTGATACTCACAGTCCACCGCAGGGATTTGAGGATATTTTGACCCGAGGCGGGGGACTTTTATTTTGACATCTCCTCCCGCGGCACAATCCTGAGATTTGACACCACACTTGACACCAGCAGGGTGTACTGAGGGGTGTTGTGATGGAGACAGAGATGTTTTAATGAGGTAGAAAATGAGAGGTAAACCTTGTAGGAAGTGTTTTCTAATTACGCAAATGATCGGGCTGACAGTGTTGGCAAATGACAAATTATATGCAGCGCATCAAAGAACGGGGAGAACTTTTTATTACACCAAAGAAAATCTGAAAGAACGAAAGAACTTTTGATTGATTATTCAGTCGTGGGGATTCCTAATTCATTAATTATTTTTGACATATTTCCTGGACATGTTGTCCCATGTTTGTCCATGAAGCAACTTTTTTATGTAGTTTTTTTGTTGTGTTTTGCAAACATTTATAGACATTGGGATTTATGTTAAGACGTGAAGTAAGAGAGTCTCTTCAGTCTTATGTGGGGTCACGGAGAAACTCTTTTTAATCAGCATCAGATCCGTACACAAACCCGGCAACACCCTAAGACAGAAACTGGTTCATCCCAAAGACAAGATCCAAAGACACAAGCTGGACAACGTGGTTTATGCCATTCAGTGCAGTGAGGAGTGTGTGGATCTCTACATTGGGGAAACCAAGCAGCCTCTACACAGTCGCATGGCCCAACATAGAAGGGCCAACACCTCAGGTCAGGACTCAGTCGTCCACCTACACTTGAAGGCCACCAATCACTCTTTTAAGGACCAAGATGTCCAGATCTTGGCCAGAGAAGACAGATGGTTTGAGAGAGGTGTTAAAGAAGCCATTTTTGTCAACCTGGAAAAACCATCCCTCAACAGAGGTGGTGGTTTGAGACATAACCTCTCACAAAGCCCTTTTAGGAACAATATGTTCCACTCTCATCAACCAGTTTCTCACATCAACGAGACGTGTGACCAAAACCACTCCAACAATGACGGTAATGACCCATCAATACCCACCCAACCACTGGTTCCACACTTCACAGGTATCCCCAGGTCCACCCAACAGGAGGGACCTGAAACACCCCTTCCTCCTCACTCACAGGATAGAACTTCTGTTACTTCTCACTAACAGTTAGAACTGAAGAAGCCTCTTGGATGAGAAGAGAAACGTTTTCCAAAATACTGAATGTCCAGTTGCCTAACAAAACTATTTAACTTTGACTGAAGTAAAGTTTTAAGGCTGTAAAAATTTTAGTAAAATTGTATTGTCTGTGAGGATTGTCATTCATTCAGGCCATGATATCCAAAAAGTTTAGTTGTCAGCAACTGGACTTATTCTAGAAGTTGAAAGACATTTAATTCTTTATCCGAAGAACATATCATTCTTTGCTGACAAGGACGGACAGGATCAGGAATGAGGTCATTAGAGGGACAACACAGACAGGAGGGTCTGGAGAAAAAGCTAGAGAAGCCAGATTGAGATGGTTTGGACATGTTCAGAGGAGGGACAGTGGACAAATTGGTAGAAGAATGAAAATGGAGCTACCAGGTAGGAGACAGAGAGGAGATTGATGGTTGTGGTGAGGGAGGACGTAGAGGCAGTTGAAGACAAGTCCAGTTTTTTTGTCCAACGCAGAACAGGACTTAGGAATTTCGTCAGTTTCTGATGTCAGAGGGAACTCTAGTAGTTCTACTCCTCTGGACCACTCACTTCACCACTGGACAAAGGTGTGAAGAGTTCTTCTGGTCACACCTATTTCGACAGAAACTGCTCCTGATGTTCCAGATGTGGATGGGACTCGTTGTCACACCCGTCTAGAGAAGACTGTTCTGGGATTGATGAGCAGCTAAACTTCCTAGGATTGGATCTCAAGGCAGAATGGTCTGTAGCAGACAGTTGATGACGCAGACCTCCCCCTCTATTCAAGGTTGGTTGTTCCAGATGGGCACAGATTGCCTACTTCACTTTTTTTTTTTGGAGAAAATTTATATTCTTTCTAAAGAGACCATGTAGTGGACCTTCCTTCCCTGCAGGTGGTACTATTGTTAGTTGTTTACACCGATTGTCTGTATGAAATCAAAATCTGTAACAGGATGGATGTAGAAAACATAGAAAGGATCGAAAGAAAGATATTTGTAAACCAGTAAACAATCATGACAGAAATAATAGATTGGTAAAGAGTTCGCCTCTTATATTCTGTTACATTATATTTAGAAGGAAATAATCAGAAAGCTTCCCTTAAATATTACATTATTAGAATTCCAACATATTGGGAGGGTTACTATTAACAAGGTTGTGGTTCCGCTGGGGATCGAACCCAGGACACTGTGCTCTCTGTTTCAGAGGCAGGTGTACTAACAGAACCACATAGATATATTTGAAAGTAACACATACATACATGTCCTCTCTGTATCTCGTTCTCCTTTCGCTTCCTCAGTTCATCACAGTTTGTTTGTTTTTTTTTTTTATTCCAATCCGTGACAGTTTCACTCTATTAACAACCTTTATTTTTCTCTATAAAGTGCACTAAAAAATACTGGTATCTTTCCCTGCGTCTCACTCTCCACTTTTCCACTTCCATGTTTTTCAGGGTTGTGTATATAATGTTAATAATCCATCTTATATCTCCATTCTCCAACGCTGCTGTCATTAGAGACTGTGTGGGAAAGGCTAATACAGTCTATAGAGGGTTGATAATAGTGTGGGGGAGGTCTGTAAAGGGTAAATACGTAAATAAACAATATAAAAGACTTTATCTTGGTATTACTTTGTGGAATTTCCCTCCTCACAGTGGTCATGGAATGGATCAACCACAAAATGGTGAGAACTGAATGTACCACAGCATATATTTGACAATAAAATACCATCACATATAAACAAGGTTATGTTACGTCCAAAAAGCAGAAAGAACGTCTCTTTTTGTCCAACAAATGGTCTGAAGGTGATTAACACAGTGATTTTACAAATCACTTTTACACCAAAGCTTGGATTAAAAAAAAAAAAAAAAAAAAAAACGGCCTCAGCGTCAGTCAATTTTCCAACAGCAATTGCCTCTGCCAACAGTGATTGCTGAAAGGGACATTTGTGTCTCACTGTGTGGCTTTCAAAAGGTATATGTGTATATACATTTATGTTAACGCACATTTGCATCTGCACACAGGGCCCACAATGGCTGAGAGTGCAGAGCTGTCCAGGAGCCTGTCTGCCTGAGGAAAATGTATGCGGCTGAAATCAAAGTGATGTTGCCCACTGTAATCTTTCTCTATTAGGGATGTCACTTTTTGCAATCTTTTCGCAATTGCAGCCTAATATCCTTTACCACTCCAGTGTCGGGATGGAGGGCACACACGCACACACACACTGGCTGTCTCGTCACACACATCCACGGTGTGTAGGTGCTCCGCTGAAAGAGTCAGTCATGTGTGTCTTCCAGATAGAGGTTGAGAAAGCCCTTGATTAGGACAGGAAGTCATGTGTGTTAAATTCACACTTTATTTTACCCGTCTCTCTGTATGTAGCCAAGGTGTGTCAGACTCGGCGAGTGTGTCAGTGATCAGCACACACACACACACACACACGTCTGTGGAGATCATAATTAACTGACATAGAGGTAAATAGTAATATAAAATTAATTACACGCTCACGGTGGCTTCATTTGTTCGTTTTAAACTGATCTGGGCTCTAATTTCAGGGTAAAATAATTAGATCCGGAGTTGTTTTGGAAATGAAACGCCTCACCTTAGCTGTGAAAGGCAAATTATTTACACTTGGCTTGTTTCTGATTATAAAAGTCAAAACGAAGAGCCGGCAGTATTGTGAACTGGATGGAGATTTCTGTGTATTGTTTAATTCCACAGATCTTGCTCAGGTGCATGCAGATCATTTTGATTTTTTCTGTCTTCGGCTAAATTGAATTCACCCTGAAATGGTTTGATCTGCATGGAGGCAAAAATGACTGAATACTAATGAGGCCCTCTTCATAAATGTTGGCTGTTTACTTATATTTCAATGTTTTAAGGAATATTTACCATCTTTATTTGCATACACTAGTAAAATGATCAATTTTAACCATATTTTGCATTCACAAATGTCTCAGAATACATTGACGTTCAGTGCTGTAAATAGCACTGCGGACCGTTCCTCCTGTTGATGTTCACACTGAACCCAAACACACTTATAGCACTTACCTGTACCTCTGCGCAGGGGCGTAGCCAGAACCCATAAAATGGGTGGGCCCCGCTGATTTGGGGCCCAACACCAAAGTATTGTAGCTTATGTTTGATAATGAACATCATCCCTTGTTATGACATAGTCAGCTCTCTCATTGGACGGTGCAGGCCTGACTGACAAGTAGATGGGCCCAGGCCCACCCGTGGCCACGCCTGTGCCCCTGCGTTGGTCTTGAGAATGTTGGACATTTCAATAAGTTTAATGTGTCTCCATCAGGGGTGTCTCTTGTGAGCTACTTTTCCAATGCGACTTACCTATATTGGAAAAACTGGATATTTTTTTACCTGTATGACCTGGATATCTTACTCTCTACATTAACACATATGTTATACTGTCTGACGTAATAGCTACATTAAATTAAATCTGTAGTTTTTATTACTGTTATTTTTTCTTATGTTATGGCTCAGGATCTACCAACACTCCTTTGGAGTTCTACCAGTAGATCCCAATCTACCTATTAGGCACCTCTGGTCTACGTGCATTTTATTTTTTGCAAAAGTATCAATAGAGGTCGCTCTTTTTCTGTTTTCTGGGACCGTTGAGTAAATTAGCAGTTCTATTCATCTTTGGTCAGTTTGGTCATTGTTCATGTTTATCGTGTTGTGGCCTGTTATAACATAGTGATTTATTTTGCTATAAAAAACATCAACGCTAAGAAATATATGGCCTTTACCCTGTCTTTCAACAATGTCTCTTCAGTCCTCTGCAGTGAAGGTTATCATTGTCATTTTAACCCAACCTGAAGCATCTTATTTAAAGGCACACGAAGCAAAAACAAATCAAACAGCTTGTTCCATTCTGATTAAAACCTGTAGACCAACACCGACTACAGTGAAGGTATTTCCGAGGGTCGTCCGAGCCAATCTTAGCTCTGACTCCATGCTGTTTGGTGTATTGGGGGCACTCACAGTGCACCTTTATTACTGTTAAATATCACCTCTTACCAAGCCGCACATCGCCCACCTGCATGCCACAATTTGGAATGCATTCAGTGTTATAGACCAAATTCCAAATGCACCCTGTAATTTCACATGGCAGGAGGAGACTTTAACGGTGCTTCCCGACAGGGTTTCTAATATTCTTTGGATTGAAGGTGCTTTAGTTTACGCTGCACATCCCTGGAAACATTAGGGTTGTTTAAAAAAAAAAAAAGGAAGGTAAATATTTTCTCAATGCAGATGGAGTTATCTGAAATCATGGCCCTCATATTCACTGCTCTCCCTCCCTGCTCCGCTCTCTCTCTCTCTCTCTCTCTCCTCTTTTCTCCCATCCCTCCTTCCTCAGTTGTGTCCCTCGCCTCTGGCAAATGGGAGTCATTTGTTTGTGTGAACTTTCCATAACCTGCAGCACAGGAGACACTTATCATTCAGAGTAGCTCCTCTCTTCTCTCTCCCTCTCCTCTCCTTCCCTCGTCTGTCCTGTGCCATTCTTCTCCTCCCCTCTATTCTCCTCTCCTCTCCTCACCTCACCTCTCCTCTCTTCTTTCCTCTTCCCTTCTCTCCTGCCTTCGGTCATTTTTTGCTTCTCTTTTCCATTCTTTTCCATTCCTCCAATCTTTTTCCATTCTTTCGTCATTTTTTCTCATCCCTCTTTCCTCTCCTCTTCTACTCTCTTCACTTCTGTTTTCTGTGCCCTCTCCTCTCATCTCCTCCCTTCTTTTCCCTCCCCTCTCTCACTCCCCCATCACCCTTTCCCCACACTTTACTCTGTCTCGTCCTCTTCCTCGTCCCATCACCGTCTCTCCAATCTCTTTCCTCCCTTGTAATCTCAGGGTACGGGGGACCGCACTCATTACTGCCCTGCTCCTCATGTGATCCACGCTGTCATCTCCTGTGTCTCCTGTCTTTTTTATATTCCTGTCTTCTAACAAGTCTTCATCTCAGCAGCCGTCGGTGGTCCGCCCCTTTTCATTTCCCTAATGTACCCCAGCGTACAAATACACACACACACACAAATACAAGGCCCTGATGGTCCTGACCCATAATTTCTTCGCCCTCACCTGTACCACCTCATCATGATGTAGCGCAACATCCTCACAGCCTGTGTGACTCACATGGATGTCTGTAGTAAAAGTGCATGTGCAAAAACATTTTTTATAAAAAAGAGCCAGGCAAGGGAAGAGTCCTAAAGAGTGAGGAGGTGAAAGGGATAAAAAATAATAAGAATATGAAGATGGAAACAAAAAAAAAACAGAGCTTCAGACCAAGAGACGCAGGCAGGGAGAGGAAAAGAGCAATTTTGAAGGGAGGGAAGGCTGTCATGGAAGGCCGGGGCGAGTCCTAACTCTCCCGCTTGCTTTAATCCCTCATTTATGTGAACTCAGCTTTGGAAATGAAGCTGTCACTGTATTTTCCTTCCCTTTACCCACGCTGTGGTTGAATCAGAAACCACACGTGCACACGCTGCCGCGCAGCCACGTAGGAAAAGACACAGAAAATCACTCAGGAGAGGTTTGTGAATTCATTCCGGAGTTGCAGGCACAGATTCGTCAAGCCTCACCTTGTCTCCTAGAAGAGGAATCATTGTGTATACATAAGAGACAGAGGGGAATTCTGGGTAAATGCACCAGCGGGAGATAATGGTCTGCCATCTACAACTCGAATCTGGGACGTTTGACTCATGTAAATCCTTGTGAAAATATTTATAAATAAGTATCTAAAGTTGGAGGAGGACTGTAGTACAGTGTCATTATTGTTTTGAGCCTGAAATATATACATACTATTAAAATACACCCTGATATATTTGGTATAATAGAGAAAAGTGTATTTAATATTTAGATCGAGGGACACACTGTTCCATTTAATCGTTTTAAAGAAATATTTAGTATTTTCACATTAACTCTTTCCAATGGTCTTGTTAATTTTGACATAGAAGGCCGCAGAAATGACCAAGTACAATCGTAAAGGGCAAACGTCTACAGAACTACAGACTTGTACTGCCATCTAGTGGTCATTTATGGGAACGCGGGATGAATATTTAATCGCTGGGTAGCAATTTAAAACGAGAAAACACACTGATGTCCAATATTTTGCAGTTTCTAAACATATATTATAATTTCTCATAAGTCTTAGGAACTCTTCCGTTTGTATTATTAAAAAAAGTAAAACTACCAATATTTGAATAACCAAAATACAGTAAATTAAATTTTAAGGAAAAAAAAAAGGTAAAACTTTTTTTGTTTTTACTTTTGTAAGTCAATAAATATTTTTGATAAATTAATCTGCCCCAAAACAGAAGTCATTTTTTCAATAATGGCCAGGAGTAGATTTTTTTTTTTAAATTAAATAAGAGACAGTTGACTGCTGTCCACTTTGTGCTACTCCATTCTCATCATCTCCTCATCCTTCCACTGCTCCCTTTCGTCGTTCTCCTCAGGTGGAGCGAGCATCACACTGGTGTGTAATAGCATGCTGTCAGCGTTGGCTGTGGTGAGGTGCAGGTTGCGTCTCAGATGAGATATGTGACTGGCATGCTAACACACAGTTTTATCAGAAGGAGGGAGAAGAGGGAGCGAGGCCCCCACACCTCCTGACTGCAGGCCTTTGATTAAAAGTAGATGGGTGCACGGACGTGCACACACTCCAAAAAACACACCTATAGAAGTGTAAACACATGCTCACATGGACGTTATTAATAAATCACACGTCGAGGCGCACAAACACACAACGAATGCAGCGTATTGTGTTCACACAAATCAACCCCCTTGTTGTTTTGACCCTCAGACAGGTATGGAGTTGATGGGAGGATCTGGGCTCGTTGCTTCTTGGACAGCACATCCTTAGCAACAACAATAAGCAGAGAAGGGAAGCTTCTCACTTTTATCCTGCAGTTTCATCTGCTGCACACAAACATGCTCAGAAACATACATAAGACCAGAGAAGATGACTGCGAGGACGGATGGACATAAACAAAATCACAAATTTATAGACATATATAGGGCTCCCGAAATGTTTGGCCTGTGCTCCTGATCTGAGGTTTTTTTTTTTTTACAAATCTATGTTTCCCCGAAGTGCCTTTCTTAGAAAAAAAAATCTGTAGAAATCTAGAAATTCTTTAAAAAAAGAAGTTCTCAAACACAGAGTAGACTTTACTTCCTGTGAAAGCTCTGGTGATTCAGCAGGGAGCTCCTAAAAATGTTTTTCCTGTCTTTGGTTGTCATTGTTGTTACCTATGCTATGGTGTGCTGCAGGAAAAGGTGACCAGGAAGTCCTGCTCTGTGGTGCATGGACAAAAAAACTGGACTCAGTGGTGACAGTGGCAGAGAAGAGGACACCTGGCAAACTGCTCACCAACCTAAGCAATGTCACTCATCCTTTGCACTCTGTCACCACCAAACCCAGGAATCTGTAATCTTCTTCTTCTTATTTAGGCTTTTCCCATTTTACGGGGTTTCCGTAATCATCCTTTTCCATATCCCCATGTCCTCCCTCACTGCATGCACCAATCTCCTCTTTGTCTCCTACCTGGTAGCTCCATCTCTAGGACCATTCTTACCAATGTATCCACTGTCCCTCCTCTGAACATGTCCAAACCATCTCTATCTGTCTTCTCTAGCTTTTTCTCCAAGCCTTCCTGTCTGTGTTGTCCCTCTAATCACCTCATTCCTGATCCTGTCCATCCTTCTCTCTCCTAGAGAGAATCTCAGCGTCTTTAACTCTCAAATCTGGTAATGTGACGTGCCATCAACATCAGGATCAGTCTCTGTCTCAACAAGGTGTGACCAAAAGAACTCTTTTGATCTAAAAACTAAGTTCTGCGGATAAAGAATACAATTTTTTAACTCCTAGAAGAAGTTGCTTGAGACAGAACTATTTGAATATATAGTGCACCCTTGGACAGAAAGATTTCACTCGAAATTTCATTAAAATCCCATTTTAATCACTTTATAAATTAAAATCTGTACAGTGTATTGACACAAAACTGCATTCATTAAAAAACCTAAATGAGTTCAATGATTGAATAGATAGTAAACATTTCCATACTTATTATTTTGACTATTTACAATTCAACAGTTCATTAAATAGGAATAATTGTTTAAACTAACATTATTTATATATAAAAAACATTAATTTGACTGTACTATTGACCTTGCCCAGAGACTGCTTTTCATTTCTTTATCCTCTTCAGCTACAACCACTTCACTTCATTACATATGTCGTGCTCTTGAGTTGATACGGCAGTGCGATAATGTGCATATTCACATAAAAACCAACCATCCTGAAGATGACATGCAGATAAGTAGGAAATCAGGATTAATATCAGACCTGGTGTCTCGCTGACAGGAAACTGTGTAAAGACTTAATAAACTTAATTAAAACCTTGGGAAAAAAAATATCCAGTCAATTGAAGGGATGTTTTATATTGTTGTGCGTAGCTGCCTTTAGAGCGCGTGAGTGTTGGTGTGTAGATGTGCAAGCAGTCAAGGCTCAGTCTGCGAGGACGGCAGTGGGCTGGATGGAGGACAAGGCTGAGGAAAGTGTTTGTACATGTCTGGGCCTGGACCTTGTGGAGGTGATGGAATGGGAGTGTCAGGAGAGGCTGCAGGACGAGAGGAAGAGATGACATTTCACTTTTAGCCTTTAACTTTATTTTAATGTTTTTGTTTGATTGTGTGAGAAAAGTCCATTTCAGTGACGTGTTAAACAAAGTGGTTCTCAAATATTTTCTGTCATGACGTACCTTTGGGACAGAAACATTTTTCACTACCACCCCTGAAAATTTAAATATTGTTGAGAACCTGTAGATATGCATGTTTCTATCTTTACACACCACTGTATAAGTTGCCTAGATAACTAGTGAGTGGAGACTAGATGGATGGATGGATACATAGATAGATACATAGACAGACAGACAGACAGACAGACAGACAGACAGATAGATAAATAAAATAAAATACAATAAAATGCAATAGGATGCAGACATGAGTAAAAGCAAAAAATTCCAAAATGTAAGGTAAAATAGGGATCAGTTGTTGATCACTGGGTTAGTACTCGATAGAGTAGTTAGTAGGTAATAATTTTTGCTGTGTGTGGTGATGTTGAGTAATTGCGATCTCAATTATATTATTTTTATTTTATTTTACTATGATAGTATTACTACTGAGTTATGTCTATGTATCTATTCAAGTGTACATATATTCATCTATATAATTATATATGTATATGTATGGATACAATCATACTTATGCAGTATATACACGACACAATATTTTTTTTATTTAAATTAAAATATATATTTTTAATGATTTATCTATATAATTATATTTCTGGATTTACTTTATATTTAGTAGTATATATTATACAAATACTACAAAATATAAAGTATATACAGAAATATAATTTTTCAGACAATCCTTGTTTTTATTAAGTTCTTGTTCATGTTAAACCCTGGTCCCTTTAGATATGCATTACCCAAAAGGTGGTCTACATCTAACCGAAGGGTGGTCTAACAATATATTTTCACAATGTCCAATGGGCCTTATTCCATACAAAGCCCTTCACAGCCACAACTTCATCACACACTGTTTGAGAACTACTGTTAATGGTGTAGCCATTTGGTGGTGTCATTTAGCAAAACACATTTTTATGTTAAGATAAAGGCCAGATATATGATGAGAAAAAAAAAGACCTTGTTAATATGTATATATATATTTTATTTTATTTTTTATTATTTTTTTTTTTCCATTAGTAAGGCTGATATAGTTGGTCTTACCGATCTGAGGAGTGTGAGTGACAGCCATGGCACCAATGACTACTGTGTGTCCATTCATGTGATCCTGGACCAGCTGAGTGTGTGCCGGGTTGTGAAAGAACGCTGGCTCTGATGCTAACCCTGAACACACAAAAACAATCTGCCTTTAGCGACAGCAAGTAATGACAATAAAAAAAAAAATGTATGTACTCCCATCTTCTCCTCCCCCTTTCAGGGTTTTCCATCTCCCCCTGTCCTCTGTATCTTCTACTCTGGCTCCAACTACCTCCATGTTCTCCATTACTACATCCATCAACTACATTCATCATCTCTTTGTCTCCTACCTGGGAGCTCCATCCTAGGATCATTCTTCTACCAATGTATCCACTGTCCCTCCTCTGAACATGTCCAAACCATCTCAATCTGGCTTCCCTGGCTTTTTCTCCAAACCGCCCCGTTTGTGTTGTCCTGTCCCTCTAATCAACTCATTCCTGATCCTGTCCATCCTTGTCTCTCCTAAAGAGAACCTCGGCATCTTTAACTCCTCCACCTCCTGTCTTCTACCTATTCCTAGTGTCTCTTATCCATCCATCATGGCTGGTCTCACAACTGTCCTGTAAACCTTTCCCTTCACCTTAGCTGACTCTCTTCTATCACAGATCACTCCTGACACTTTTCTCTAGCTGTTCCGTAATGCCTGTTCTTTATTCTTTCCACTGCTATATATATATATATAATGTATATATATATGTAGTCACAGATACAAGCCTACCTTCTTTTCTGTATGCTTTCAAGAGAAGACTAGGGCCTGGTCTCACCTCCCAGCAGCATCTCATGCAGCAGGTTGTCAATCTTGGCCAGACCACAGAGTTTAATGAACTGGAGCTGCTCGATCATTTGCCAGGTGATGCTCTGAAGGGTTGGCAACAGTAACAGCAGCTCTCCGAAACGACCCCTGGAGTCGTACTGGCGGTCATTAATGTAGTCTTCCAGACTCATCTGAACCTGGAGACACGCGTTATTATTGCAATGTAAATGTCAGCTACTTTCCAAACCGCCAGTTAGGCTCATTCAGTGCTTCCTTAAAAAAAAACGGAAGAAAATACCAGCCTTGACTTTAGATGGTTGACCTACCTGCAGACGTATGGCCTTGATCTTTGCAGGGTCCCGCAAGGACTTAGCATCTACAGATTGGAAGATCGAGAATAGAAGTGAAGGGATGGATTAGGGGAATGAGAGATGGATAAGGGGCGAGTGGGAAAGGGAAAGATGGAATTGGGGTTACAAGTGGAATTGATGGAATGATTTTGGTCAAACTGGGGCAGGAAGGCAAAAAATGAGGGGATTCAAGGGCTGGGAATAGAAATGAGGGATATGGACAAAAAATCTATGTGGAGAATTGGAAAATATGATAAAATGCCTGGGTTGTAAAAGACCGGGGATATAAAGAGCAATAAATGAAACTCTTCAAATACTTGTTTGTCTTTTTATGTTGGAATATACGTTGTCAACTCCAGGTGTGTATCTCTAACACTGACAAGACTCTTAATTTGACATCACAACCGTTGTGATTAGAAAATCCAACAAAGATGCTACAAGATGTAAATTCTGAAGCTTTCTGCCCGGGTTGTTGGCAAGGCAAGTCTTCAGCCTATTCTTGAACAGGCAGCCGTATCAACATTTAAGTGAGAATAAAATCTCTGTATTCTTACTACCTGGATCAAAGAAGACAATAGCCTTCAGAGCTGCGTACTCGTTGTCGTCTATTTGTATATTCTGAAAAGGATGCACCAGCTCGTCCAGCACTCGGTTGGCCACCCTGGATATCTCAGGCTCTGGGCTGTTCCTGTGTATCACACAGCCATTACCTGCAGTCAGACACAGCAGTTTCAGTGTTGTTCCTTATGAGACCTCATAGAAAGTGTGCGTATTTTATTTTTTCTTGACTGAAAGTGAAGTCAAATCTCAATGACTTTGTTAAGGGCAGGTAGAGTTTCTGTCCAGATTGCAATCAGTAATGAGTGAGTGGATAGAGAGTGCTTCAGTGTTTACAGTCCACTGTTGGTATAAACCCGTGCTATGAGTAATGCTGTTTACAGGAGACACTCGACGCACAATGGAAGAAACACCAACCTTTAGTAAATGATTCACCTTTTGATTAGTCCTCACATGTCAGGGCTAAACTCATCAATTGCATCATACATCAGTGACGCGGTCTGGTCATACCTAAGAGCAGGAAGTCCTGGTACGGCATTGACCGCCTGGCAACCCCCAGCAGAAGGTGTTCCCCTGCGTGAGCCCTTAGCAAGCTCACCTGAAGACAAAGGCACACGCAGTTTAAGCAAAGAAAACCAACACGCAAACAATACTGTCCTCTTTTGTCCCGACAGACATCAAACCAGGGGGAGGGGCATGCCGTATCGTAGAACTACATAGTAAACCTGTGATGAAACATATGCTGCACACACTCTAATCATCTTGTTCAAATACACTCTTAGTCACAATGGGGTGGTTAAGTAAGAATGATGGGATTTTTGACTCAAAACAAATAAATACAGTGTTAGATAAATACACAAAAACATGTGAAAAAGCCAGGGGGCGCTAAAAACAAGATAGTTCCTGGTGTGCTGCTTTTGTTATTATAGTTATTTTTATTTTCTCATAAGACAACATAAAGGGAAGAAAGCAATCTCATTGTGACATTGTGATTCACACCACAGCACACAACGAAATGTCACCTCTGTATTTAACCCATCACCAAAGTGAACAGTGAGTGGGGACAGTGCCATGCTCTGTGGACCTCAGTGGTAACTTGGCAATAGGGACATTCGAAACCAAGTCCTTGTGGACCCAAGTCCACGTCCTTAACCTCTAAGCCACCAACTGACCCATAAAATCAACCAAACTGTTACCTATAATAATCAATAACTGTGGTCCACTCACCTGGTCGTCCAATGGCAACTCTCCAAAGGCGGGAATATATTTGGCCCATTCTACCAGGACCAGTAACTGTTGTCTCATTGAATCGCAGACGTCTCCAACGGTGGCTGATTTCTGCTCTGTTGCGTCCAACATGACGACCGGAGCCGTGATCTGTGGACCACGTTTCGTCTTTAGTTGTCCGGTGAGTACGTGTACCAGTGTCCACTGTTTCATTGACATACCTGTTGGGACAGTGATTCGGCCTGAGCCAGAATAGTAATAGGAGGCAGGTCCTGGGAGTCGGGGATATTTCTTCTGGAGCTGATACGATCCCTCTCATTCTGCACAGCTGAAATGAACCAATGGTTTGGTCAGCACATGTGAATAATCAGTCGTTGGGGACATTGACAGGTTTTTTACGTTCAATTTTGACAAAGTGCAAATGTTAATATTCTGCCAACAGTAGAGTAATGTATAGAAATGGTAAGAAACAACAAGAAATAACATATTATTAAATAACATATGGATATATTCAGCTAGTGGTAAGAAGACTAGCTGCGTAGATTTACTTTGAGGCTATAGGCTCAAATCACTGCTTCCCAAGAATGGATTGAAGGGTGACATTTTTTATGAGAGAAGAATATTATATTGCCTATATAATATCAAAATTAATTTGTCTTAAAACAGTAACCAACATTTTTTAGCTTTTTTCTTTACCGTTTCAAGTAACTGACTGTCTGCCTGTCTGTCTTTCTGTCTGATATAGATTTTTACAGATTTTGCCAATATTGTTCAAATATTTAATTTCCGGTTCCGATATCGAATACCGATATATGCAATCATTTGCCCTAAAAACTGAGGTAAACGTCCATCTGCACTGTGTTATCGGATTTTCATCATTGGAGGATAAACCAATATAGATGTTACAGACATTACATACACGTCTATATATTGGGCCGATATATTTGTGTCCATTTGTATCTGTCTTTGTGTGGCCTGTCTGCAGGTCTGGTGCCTGATGCTGAGAATGACAAATTACAAACCAATGGCCGAGTGTTACATGTCATTAATACACGAAATAGACTTTTCCTCTTGGTAAAAGTTATTCTTCAGAATCAGAATAACTTCACTGAGGTCTGTCAGTAACATAAGAGGTAAATCCTGAATGAAAACCATGGCAACCGACAATTGTGTAGTTAATATTTAGTTGAAATAGTCATACAGGCTGGCATCAGCACAAGCAGTCAAACGTTAACCAGTTGCGATCCAGAACAACACGTCCGAATGACACATGATTAGGCGTCGTAAAAGTGTGTGCCAAGGTTATACCCCTCATAAATACACGTACTAAGTAATCACTGATTTTATGACTCAGACAATGCTCAGTCTTTTAAAAGAGTATTCAGATTCTGGGTGTGCAACCTTGTCATCAGTTCATCCTTTAGATTTATTCCTTTTTATTGGCTATTATAAAGTGGCTGTCTGTGTCACACTAGTGAAAAGATGTTTTTTTCATACCTTCTTTTTTCATACCAGCTCTGAAACATTTGTTGAGTCTGCAGAAACGACACTGGTTCCTCTTATCTTTGTCCACAACACACTGCCTGCTGAACCTGCAGAGGGCAGAATCAATGATTCCGGTAAAAATTAGGGACTGAACACTAAGACTATGACATGTCCAGGAGTGTCTGCGCTAAAAACAATGTAATGATACCTGCAGGTGTAAATGTGACTTTTGCGTATGGAGCGTCTGAAGAAGCCTTTACAGCCGTCACAGCTGGAGGCCCCGTAATGTTTCCCAGTGGCTTTGTCTCCACAGATTGCACAGTTGCTGCTCATTCCTTCTGGACCATTCTGGTTTGGCTCTGTAGGCATGCTGTCTGAATGACATAACATTGCATTGTTTATGGCTGTTACATACTGCAGGACAATTAGCTGCAGAATCAATGCGTGAAAACGTGATAATGGTCTGCACTTTGGTAAAAAAAAACAAAATGCATAAATAATAAACCATAATGATATATATATATATGTATTATACATCTGCTGTTGTATGCATAGTTTATAGTCTCTAAATGATGGTACATTATAAAAATTCTCATTAGAAATCATTGATATTTTCTCACCATATTTTATATTAACATTTCCTGCTTATTTTCCACGCCTTCTGTGTCTGACACATGGATTTTCCCTACAAATCATTTATTTTTGTTCGCACATTTTTGTCTATCTGTAGATCCCGCACCGGCAGAGACAGTAAACAGCCGTTCAACTGTCAAGCATGTTAAACATTATTGCCCGTGTCATTACAACTACAATCATCCACTCACTGCACTCATCACCGTAATTATTATTATTACCATTACGCTTGTCTTCATTGTAATCATTATCAGCTGCATTACTGCCAAAATGAAAATCGTAATCATCATCGACACCTGCATATTTATGGCTCCCTGAAAATGGCCAGGCGTTAACACAGCATCTGCCCATCAAAACTACCATCTGCTTCCATCAACGTAGCACACAGTGCAGTGTCTTTGATTCCCTCACGAGGCAGCGCTGCGATACAGGAAGGTGAATTTGAACAAATGCACGTCCCTGTGCTGAGGTGACATCACGAAGAGCACGCTGTCACTCCAGTAAAACGCCTTTATGACACATACCTGCAGTTATGACCTAAAGAGTTTCATTGCTGCTGTGATATCACACCTTTACAGCCTTGACCCATCCCTGCTCTTGCCTTCAACACTTCACATTTCCAGTTGCATGCACAGGCCAGCAGTTACAGTTCATTTATTATAGCCACTGTTAACAGGAAAAATAACTGGGCAGAACTAAATATAATGCAGTATGGTTTCCTGTCAAGTAATACAGGGATACATCAACTCATTAACATGATACAACCATTACTGATGACTGATAACATGATACAACCATAATTGATCTCATAAATAACACCTTTTAAGGGTTAACTTTCATGTTGTCTTGTGACAAAACAAACTTTTTTAGCAATGTACGTACTAAAAAGCGTGTACTCACACTTACCTCCTCCCCCACAGAGCACCTCTGCGTTCTCAAAGCCCAGTGTGCTGTACGAGGGGTCGAGGCCATCACAGTAGTTAGCTACTTCCATATCTAACAGAGATTTACTCTGAGGTGCTGGAGGATACTTCATCCCTGTCTTCAAACTGCTCCCTAACACGATCACCCTTTCCCCTCTGTCCCTGTTCCCGTTCAACCCTGACAGATATAAGAAGGCAGATCTGCGGAATAAAGGATCTATAATCCCAGCTGATTGGGGCACGTTGGGGAAGAAGGGAGGAGCTGTGGCTGGCTGGAGACTTCTTGCTTTATGACACTGTTTCTTATCTGTTCTTCTCCTTCACACTTTTATCATCGGGGAAAAAGATAGAGATTTAGGCCCACGGTCCCTCAACCCACCTTCTCTCTCTCTGTGTCGGCATTAGAGTCACAAGATTTTGAACAGCAATTCGTTTGATGTGCAAATCAGCATGTGTGACAGAGATGAGAAGGTGGGAGGTTGTTGACCACGTTATGTGTGTGTACAAGGGAGTCTGCGTTTGTGTGCGTGTTTGTCCTTTCGAGTGCTCCTAATCTAATCAATAGTGAAGTAATAGCAGCACCACCTCAGCAGCTTTAATCTATAAAGACATAGACTGAAGTGCAAAACACTGATAAGTGCCATCAAGCCCTGCAAAAACACTGGAATGAATCCCTGCATTTGATTAATCCCCCCAAAAAACTTGATTTTATAATCTCATCAATTAGATCGCACCAGACGTGGGGAAACGTTTTGTCTCCTAGACTGCAATCGGTCTTGATTATTGACGAAAGTCCTGGTTAGGGACAGTTAGATGGAGCATTTGTGTGATTCACAGCAATTAAAAGTCATGCTTCAGGGAAAAAAATGCTGACATATGTTTGGCCTTTTCTACGACATCTATTGGTAATTGTAGGAAACATTATGCAGAGGTGGCCAAAGGGTTAAGGAAGTGGACTTGGGTCCACAAGGCTTCACTCACAGTTTGGTGCATCGGGGTTTGGGTGGCATTCATGCCATTTTGATCCTGCGACCCAGTAATGGATAAGCGGATCTGTCAGGTCTGTCTCCCCTTCCTGCTCTGTCTGGTCATCAGTGTGATCACACTCACCCGAGTCTCTGTCGTCTCACTCGTGTCACCTGGTGCCCTCAGCATATATACCCTTCTCACTCACTCAGTCTTGTTGGATCATTGTTTGTTTGCTGTCCTATTCTGTTTTTCTGTCTTTGCCGGTCTATGCTCTGTCCCTGTCTGGTCTTTTGCCAGTGAGGTTTTGTTACTCTATGGTTTTGATTTTTATTCTCTATTTTGGTAATTACCGTAAATTTTAGCCGCAACTTTTGTCACACGTTTTTAACCCTGCGGCTTATGCAGAGATGCGGCTAATGTATGCATTTTTTCTAACTGCTCGAGCAGAAAAGGTAAGAGTGAGACAGGTGGTGTAGAGGAAGAAGCAATCGCCAATAAACACCATAGAAGAAGTATCGAAGAAGTATAACCTACGGTAATAGGCCTTTGTACATGAATAAAATTAGCATAAACTGACCCTCAACATGAAAAATGCAATGCAAATGCAATGCAAAAGAATGCAACACATGCGGCTTATAGTCCAGAAATTATGGTAAACACAATTTTCACCACTGAAGTAAGCGCTGCCAGTTTATGCATGTAGGTCCTAGTCCTACCTTCCTACCTCCAACACCACACGATCCTGACAGGTTCAAGATCAGTCGATGAATGCTTGAATAATGGCGTTTTGGGTCAGAGTCAATGTCTCCGGCATTTGTGTCAAACTCCAGGTTCAGGAGGTTCGCCTCCTACTGTAGTTAGGGCAGATAGTGGTATTGCAGTAGGCTCACACCAGGACGGTTCATGAAGGGCTGGCACTGTGCAATGCAGTGTGATTTGTGGGACAATTGTGGAGACTGCTGCGTGGAGAAAGAATACATTGATGGATGTAAATTAATACAAATTTGTGGGGACAAACTAATAAGCCACGTGGCAGCATCAGGCTCATAAGCCATAATTTACCCATTCACTTGCACTATAAAACATATTTCATGGTTAGATTTCCATTCTATGTTCACTGTTAGATTGATTAATTAAGCTCAGCTTCATTGTTAGAATTGTTGCTGCTGCTAATCATGATTTGTGCCGTACGCAACAACTCTACGCCTTAATGTATAATGAATAACCTGGTTTTGCACAGGGTGTTAAACCTCAGCCCTACTTTTGACTTTACTCAGGGTATTTCCTGAAAACTCTGAATGTGAGAGTCAGGCAAAGCCAATGGTTTGAAATCAAAACTACAGTTGTCACGGAGCTGCCTCCACCTCTCAGGGCATGGGATGTTGTAAAAACTCTAAAATTTGCTATCGCAAAGCCATTTAACACCCCAACCCAACCCAATCTTCAGTAAGAGTCTCACTGCACTAAATCCGATTTCATGACACAAAGGTGATGCATGGAGGCATTGTTGGAAAAGGCTATAATTATTGCAGGAGATTCCATGGTGTGCTGTGGTACGGCTGAAAATACAAAAATATGATCCTGCTTATACTTCAATCACTATAAAATATTGATAAAAAAGTCTATCATTTTTTTTCTTTTCGCCACAATCATTAGGTTTGATAAAAGATTAGGATTTACTTTTTTCACTAAAAATTAGACGACACTAGACTTACTTTTTTTCTTATAAAGTCTTATATAGTTGTCAGAATTCCAAGATATTGCCCCAGTTGTTTATGTTAGGACATGTTTTTAAAGCGTCTACCAGAGCTTCGGCAGATTTAGTTTTGTAAAGGATCTACAGCAGCTGTGTTTCACTTTTTTCCCACCAGGTTTTCCCCCTTACAAAATGAAACTCAAAGCAATCATCTTTTAACTAAACTGAACCTGTTGGTATTATTGAGGCTTTTCAAACGTAAAATAGGAAATAATTTTGTTTTTTGTTGATTTTTGAAAAGGGCTTTTGAGAAATTTAAAAAAAAAACTTATGTAGAGATTCTGTTTTTAAACTTTTTTAAAACAGAGATTTGCCAAGATGGTGTCACTCAGCACAGACAAAACACATCAAAACCAAATGTCCTGTTGGTGTTTTTTTCTTTTTCTTCTTCTGTTTCTTTTCCACTCTATCTTCTGGCACTTTAGTAAAAAGGAAACTCTATGATTTTCCTCTGTTCTTTCTACTCAACCTGAACATATAAAATCCATCTGCCAACTTAAAAATGTTTAGACACTAATTTTAAAATCAACTGCAAAAAAAGGTTTCATAAAAACATAAAAGGTATGAGCAGGACATAACCTTGTGCCCGCCTAGCAACCAAAAGCTCTTTACAGTCATAAAATGCAGCGCAGAGAGGCTATCACTGTGTGAACTGGCCATAATCCTGTCGCCTCTATTTAGATTAGCGCTTGTAATGGCTGCCGATGAAGAGTGGCCTCCCAACAGACTACAGTAACCTGCAGTTGTGGAACAATATTATTGGCTGCAAGGCTTCAACCACAACTGGCTACAGTGGTGAAATCTAGGCCATGCATGTTAAGGCTGTGTACATTAAATTGTAGTTTTAAACCAGAATCCTCTGTATTACGAGATTAGGCAGAGAGGCTATCACTGTGTGAACTGGCCATAATCCTGTCGCCTCTATTTAGATTAGCGCTTGTAATGGCTGCCGATGAAGAGTGGCCTCCCAACAGACTACAGTAACCTGCAGTTGTGGAACAATATTATTGGCTGCGAGGCTTCAACCACAACTGGCTACAGTGGTGAAATCTAGGCCATGCATGTTAAGGCTGTGTACATTAAATTGTAGTTTTAAACCAGGAAGGAAAGAACAGAAGAATGAAAAACTGCAATCCTCTGTATTACGAGATTAGTGTGCATTAAAATGTCATTGACAATATATATATATATATATATATAAAATTATAATATGTTTATATATGTATATATAAACATATTTTATTATATGTATATATATATTGTCAATGACATTTTAATACAGTATATGCATATACTGTACATATATACGTATACAAAAATACACATACACATATAAACAGTAAATATAATATGTTTATATTGTACATACGTATATAATATATATAAACATATTATATTTATATATGTGTATGTGTATTATATATGAATATATATAAAATAACAATACAAAGCAATAACTATAATTAATATATAGTATATATTAAATATATACATAATATTATATTATTATATACTTATAGGCTAAAAGCATTTTTGCATTCCAGCCTTGTATTACATATATATATTTGTTTATATATATATATATATATATATATATATATATATATATATATATATACATAGTAATAAAAAAATAATTCACTAATGCGCTTCCCACACTGTGTGGCAGTGTTGCGCAGTGACCATACTTCTGACAATCTTCCTGTTTAGCACGATTATTTCCTTATTACTGATTACCGCGATTCTTCTGAAATCTTCTGTGGCCAAGCCTGTGATCTTTACAACAGGAGGAACAACACAAACCAAGCCTTATCTGTTTTTACAAAACCTTGTCTGGCAAAGACAACGCTCTCCAATCTCTCTCACACACAGTCTGTGCTTTTTCCCCCATGTATATAACCACTGGATTTGAAGGTTAAAACAGATCTGTATGACAGATGTGCAGAATGAAGCCAATAATGAAACAGAAAGTGTTCACATCTTTACTTGAGAGTCTGTTGGACACATCAGAGATGGTACAGTAGAGAACAGGAAACAGCTGGACTCACCTGTGTTCTTGTGTCTGCGCAGAAATGGCATTTATCCAACAGCCCTGCTGTACTGTAACCAGTGCAGCGAGCAGCACGTCAACATGAATGGAAATGACCAGCGGTCGCACAAGTATATCAAGCTGTGGGACACTGTTGAAGAGGAAGGTTGGACGGCTTAGCGGCCTCTAATTCATGGAGCTACACATTGGATGGTGACACCATAGACCAGTCATTAGATCGATTTACTAAACAAACGCAAACCAGGGTGTGGATGTTAAACAGTAACCCAGCGCCATAAAACCAAAAGGAAAAGGATCACCAGTGCGTGTGTGTATGTGTGTGAGTGTGTCACAGCTTCTAACACCACCTCTGAGGGCAAAAAGTAAAACATGCAAAACCTTCAGGGTAATGTTTCACAGAATACTGGTGAGAGTGTAATGATTCTGGACATTCATTTTATGTACAGACAGTTATGGGTTAATAATGGCTGACAGTCAGTGCAGCCCACCCCGCAGAAGTGTAAAAACCTTATTTCCTGTGTTTTTGTCAACATGACATTGCGCCAAAGTAACACAAGACACAACCTGTTACACCGGCAATATTGACCAACATGGTGTTGCTTTTGTAATTTTCTTTCAAAAGGATCCTTCAGTGAAATTGAGTGACGCATTTAAAATCCCCTCCGTCCATCTGTCCTGCAGAATGTTGGTTAAAATCAAACATACAGTAGATTGTTAAGAAATGGAGTTGTAGTCTGCGTCTGTATATCCTGAACGACAATGTTATTCAGCGTTCAGTTGTGGTTCTAATATTGGGCAGCTGCCATTGGTAGATAGGTAGGTAGGTAGGTAGGTGGGTAGGTTAGATAGATAGATGGATGGATGGATGGATGGATGGATGGATGGATGGATGGATGGATAGATAGATAGATAGATAGATAGATAGATCTATCTATCAATCCAGGAAAAACCAGAGGTCATCCAGTCAGCAGCATAAAAAAACAACCAGTGTGGCTGTCGCACGCTCTACTGACATGAATCCAAGACACTTTCATCAAAAAGGTCAAGATTGACAACAAGTCAAATTAGGAACTGAGCGAACCGCAGTTCATCGCCAGAGACATGGCACAATATATCATCATGAGCCCACAATTGTACAAACACATCATTGGTATTTGGATGGATGGATGGATGGATGGATGGATGGATGGATGGATGGATGGATGGATGGATGGATGGATGGATGGATGGATGGATGGATGGATGGATGGATGGATGGATGGATGGATGGATGGATGGATGGATGGATGGATGGATGGATGGATGGATGGATGGATGGATGGATGGATGGATGGATGGATGGATGGATGGATGGATGGATGGATGGATGGATGGATGGATGGATGGATGGATGGATGGATGGATGGATGGATGGATGGATGGATAGATAGATAGATAGATAGATAGATAGATAGATAGATAGATAGATAGATAGATAGATAGATAGATAGATTTTAGATTTTAATATGGTACTAATATGGTACACTAAACATTGTAGAGTATCTTCTTAGCTTTAGCAACTAGTTTCTGCAGTCTGAAGATCTCTTGGTTTGTCAGGATGGATGGATGGATGGATGGATGGATGGAAAAATAAACACTTCTTTGCACCACTGTGTTCAAATAGCGACCACTTATAGTATTATTTTACATTATAGCATGAGGTCCCACTATGAAAAATATATTGATGTTGATGCATAATTATGTGGTTTATTTTCTGTTGTTCGCCTTAGTTGTTACAATGACCATTAAACGTAGCGTTAACAGACAAAGACCAACACTGGGTGTAGTTCTCAGGGTATACTGTACTTACAGAGCCAAATAAAAACAGCATTTTGACAAGATATTTTGCAGGGAACAAAAAGCAAGACACAAAATAATGGCCATACAGTACATGAAGTAAATCATTTGTTCTTTTTTCCTTGCCAACCAATGGCCCATCAGTAGACACAGGTGTAGCAGGTTTTTTTCCTTAATAACGTGAGCATATCCAGGCAGTTTAAAGTGGTCAGACTCAAAAATACTTCATTAACGCCTTGGAGCCCAATGTGTTCTAAATAGTAGATCCTGAACATGTGGTAGGGGACAAAGCAGAAAAACATGATGAGAGCAAAGTACAGGCTCATCACCTGTGCTCCAAAATTCTGCTGAGAAGAATTTTCCTGGCGATGCCTCCTGTGTAAGACCCTCACCACATGGGCTTGCATCCCCATCAGCACCGTGGCCACCAGTATGATGAGTGAGCTCACAGTGTAATTGAACACTTTGGCAGTAAGGGCCTGGATGTTTTGCCCAAAGTTGAAGCAACGTGCTTTATTGCCATGAGAGGGATTTTCCGTAGGGTCATTGCCATAGGAATAATAGATGATTAATGGAACCACGATGAGCCCCACAGTCCACAGCACAAAGCTAACGAGAAATGCATGAGTTTTGTTGAAAGAAGCCAGCTGCTGGGTCTTCATGTAAAAAGGCATGAGTCGCATGACGAGGATGATCACGTAGAAGATAAAAGACATGTACATGTGGATGTGGATCATACAGCTGACTGCTTTACACCAACCGGTTCCCAGCGTCCACTCATTGGTCGCATAATAGTAAATCCTGAAGGGCACGGTGACCAGGAATATGAAATGAGCAAAGATGAGGTTGAGTACCGCAATGGAGATTATGGATGTGGAGCTGGACTTCAATATGTGCATTGTTAAGCTTAGGCAGACGGTTCCACAGGCCAGAACTATGGAGTAGACAATGAGAAGGACTGTGTGGTTACTACCAGCTGTAGAAAGACCCAAGGGGCCATGAGGATTGGTTGTGTTCTCCATGGTCATTTGTCCTCCTGTTGTGTTCATCCTGAAATCATAGAGGAAAGTGACGATCTGCAGAGAGAACATCAAAACCTATTTGACAAATTAAACAAAAGATATTTGACAGATATTTAACTGGCAGAGTTAAAGATGCTGAGATTCTCTTTGGGGGTGACAAGGATGGACAGGATCAGGAACGAGGTAATTAGGGGGACAACACAGACAGGAAGGTTTGGAGAAAAG
>JAFBJS010001783.1:132701-209395 GCA_016785265.1 Paraplagusia blochii | reverse complement strand
GGAAGGCCAAAGAGGAGATTTATGGATGCAGTGAGGGAGGACATGGAGGTGGTTGGAGTTGGAGGTGAGGATGCGCAGGACAGGGTGAGATGGAGGTTATTGACTCGTTGTGGCAACCCCTGAAAAATGGGATAAGCCGAAAGGAAAAGAAGAAGAAACAAAAGATATTTGACAAATTCAAATAACAATTCATGTGCATCTCTCTCTATAAAGATACATATATATCCAGTATATGTGTGTGTGTATGCAGACACTTCCTAATTTACAGAGGACATATATAATGTATATAAAAGGTTAGGTTTTTAAATTAAAAACTGCTTACCTTCTTTTTACTCCAAGACAAAAATATCTGCCTTTTAATTGTCGTCCTCTAGTGTAAAAAAAAAACCTTTATCCAAAGTTTTGTTTGCTTTCGTCAAATTAACTCTATTTCTGTGTATCTCCGTTTCTGTGTAAGCCTGTGTGTTTGTTGCACACAGCTGTGAAAAAAAACAAAACAAATGAAGGCCGACTTTGAATTTTAGTTAGGTTTTTGAAATATAAGAGTAAGCATTGTCCGACACTGCTGTTACTGTGTGTGAGGAAGAGAGCGAGTGAGAGACAGACCGAGTCTCTGTCTGCATTCAAAACACAAGCCACAGCCGTTGACACTTCCTCCTTCAGGTTATGTCATTGTATACAGAAATTATTGAAATACATACATAAGATGCTCTGAGGTCTGAACTTTTATATTTTACATTCAAACGCCATTTAAAAATATTTATATATATGTATAGTTGTTTACTACCTTGTTTACTATCTAATAATAATAATAATATATTTTATCTATAATACATTACAGAATCCTCTAATTAAAGATCCAATTTACTATATGTGTTATATTATATTATAATATTATTTTATTCACAATTATTGTTGTAAAAATCAGGATTATTCAATAGATTTCTCAACTTGTACACCAAAGGTTTCTTTAAAAAGGCGCTTAAAAATGTGCTCAAGAAACATCAAACGTTCCAGTCGGTTAAACACCAAAACCAAATATATAACGTTAGTTCCTTCCACAATTCACGAACCTTTAACCAATTGTCGTTACTTCTTCAGATGATAGAAGTTTAAACGCTGATAAGTACATCTTGTGGAGGAGCACAATACTATTTTTGTGTGATTTTGCTTTTTCAGGAAGTGTCGCCAGGTTACTGGTCTGCATATGTTGGATGTGAAAAGAGATGTGGTGATGACATAACTAACGCACCGTTTGCAAGCAATAGAGGAATGTAAAAAAATATGTTATGTCTTTGAAATATAATAATAATTATTATAAAATAAACTATAATAAAATTATTAAAAATACTATGATAAAAACTTTATCAGATTACTATTTTATCATAGTAACTATATTTTCTGAGACAAAGAGTGCTGGTTTCAATGTTAACCACATCCAGGAGAGAAAGCAATAATTTGTAACAAAAATCCAGAGCGATAACAAAAAAATCCATAGTGTAAGATCTTATAAACAAAGCATAAAGAAACCATTTTTACCATATTACCACTTTTATTCCACTTTCAATAAGACACACAGCACATAGTTAACACAAAGAAATATGAATTAGATTCTTGTAAACACAGAAGAATGGCACTATGCTTAACAGGAAACGATTACGTTGGTGTTCAACCTTTTCTTCTGGTAAAGACATAATTCGCAGTCAAATATTACAGTTGTTTTAATGATTAATAAACCAACAGTGTGGCCCTGACTCAGACTGTGTGCAACAAAGAGAAAAGAACAGAAAGCATTGTGCAAATATATCTAGTCAGAATTTTAAAATCAGTTATAATGACAGTAACATAGTCATTATTTTTTTCCCCAAGGGAAAATTAAAACAACTTCTATGATGAAATTGCACTCTGTCTAAGTGCAGTCATGCCCTTATATTGCTGACACATTGGCACAGTCTTGGAAGAGTTGTGCACAATGCGAGGTATACAGAGAATCACTTGCATAACAACTTCCCTTATTATGTAGTAACGAAAAGTTAAGAAAAATGCTCAACAAAAAAAAAAAAAATCCACCTTGGGTCAGTGCATTGGTGGCATCCACTTAGGGAAAATGCGGCTTGTTTCTCTGCCACATGATAAGTCGTTTCGAGGTAAGAATGTGTGTAACAATACTGAGCAGCATCAGGAAGATGGTCATTGACATCACTATCACATAATGGCTGATACTAGGAGAGAGCAGACAGAAAAAAAGAAGCATAAGTCCAATATGCATGCCTATAATACTGAGAAAAGTGGACAAGGACATATTTTGGACATTTTTTCACCTTGTGCCTATGTCCAACCAGCTGCCATAGTCTTGAACCAGGAAGAAAAAGTGCTGAGAGAAGGAAGTGTCAGTTAAAAAAATAAATATTAACACATTTATCAACTTAAGCATTTGAGAAAATATCACATTGGATAAAAAAAAATAAATGGTCATTGTTTCAAAATTGGACTCATCTGAGTCATTATTGAAATACTCATAGAGGAAAACATGCCTATCTGGTGCCATAATTCTGGGATTCTCCTCAGTTCAGTTTCCCATTGCATTTATGGTTAATTTATTAAATTATGTCAACAGTATCAGCATTAGTGCAAGACACATCACTGAGTAATTTTATTAATTTTAATTAATCAATATTGTATTGGTCGTTTGTAAAAAAAAAAAAAAAAAAAAGATGAAAATAGCTAGACTATTTGTCTAGCACAGCCCTACTCACTTCCCGTCCCATGGCAACTATGCAAAGTTACATTCCTCATTCTATTTTACATATATATTTTAATATGATGTGCCAAACTACTTTCATTCTTTTATTTTTTTTTATTTATTTAATTTAAGTCTCACCAGAGCCATTAGATCTGAGATGACCAGGACGATGAGGAATAGACTGAAAGAGGAGTAAAAGACAGAAAGCATGTTAGACACCGTCAATCCATTGAGATGTACTTCATTAAAGAATGTGTGCAGTGACAGGGTTACCTTCTGGAGGAAAGCCGTGTTACAACTTGAATGGTCTCAAAGGTGCACATCACTATTATAAATGGAATGATAACCTGCAAGAACAATTTAACTTGAAAATATTGTAGAAAGCTCGATAGATTTTATATCATCATTCATTCATCTTCATCCGCTTATGGGGCAGTGGCGGCCGCACTGGGGTCCAGAAGGTTCCAAGTTCAAATCCACCAACTGCCAGGTTACAACTGAGGTCCACTGAGCATGGCACTGTCCCCACTCACTGCTTCCTGGGCACTTAACGCTGCCCACTGTTCACTATGGTGATAGGTGAAATGCTTTCCTTCCTTTCTGCTACCTGTAATCGCAGTGCCAGCAGTCTCCCTAACTACCACCCAAATCACACTGTACCATACTGTGAGCCTATATGCCTACAGGAAAAGTTGTCTGCAGGGCTAAATTAAAAAAAAAAACATATATATATATATATATGTATATATAGACCATCCAATATATATATATATATATACACATATATAAATATATACATATATAGATGCTATATATAAAAAAATTAAGAATCAATTATATTTTCAGTTTTTCCAACAGTTGCCCATATAATATATATATATGTGTGAGTGTTATAAATATATATATATATATGATAATGATAATGATAATGATATTGTTTTGTAAGGGGTTGTCTGTAAAATATATATATATATGTATATATTTTACAGACAACCCCTTACAAAACAATATCATTAATCATTTTAAAGGCGTGGTCTGACAGACAACTTCTGTTTTTTTATGTTTTTCGCTGACTGAAAGCACAGTGACAGGAAGCGCTAAAATACAAATGAAACCATCATGTGTGAAAACTGCACCTTCCACATCATCAGGCCTCCCATGATGAAGGGGTTGAAGACAGTCAGGAAGCAGTACACCGACGCTGGGTCAAAGCTGTATTACAAAGAGAAAAAAAAAAAAAAAATCAAGTAAATGACCAGGCGAGGAGAAGCTAGAACACCCTAAAAACAATGAGTTCATTTTTAACAATAATAGACTTTTTCTCAGGTTGATTTACAGTTCGGGCCATACCTGTTAATAGAAGCTATGTTGCCTGTGCCAAAGAAAGCTGTGATAACAAAAAATACCTGGGAAATTATATATTCAAGGAAAGTACTAGAAAAAAAATAAAAAAACTTTATCTGACACAATTCAAGAGTAGGAACCTCTCATTTTTAACAATATTGCTGTGTGGATACAAAAAAGTAAGATCTTCTGATGTCGTCCAACTTCAGATTTCGGATCTTGCCAATGTCAATGTTTGCCGAAAAATCAATGGTGGAGAGCTAAAAGGAGATGAAAGTAAATGCACATTTTTACATTCATGCATTCCCCCATTCAATGACATAACCCGACATAGAATAATCTTATACCTTACGCTTTTTACATAGAGCTTTATGTAAAACAGCTGCACAGATTGCAGATATATCATGTGTTCCGTGTTAAATTTTACATTGAAGGGAGAAGTGAAATTAGTTCTAACACACATTTAGTTTCAAGAGAATAATATGAATGTTATTTCTGCCTCCAACACTATAAATTTTATACAGTCTCTATAGCAAGGTGTCAATCTCAAACTAGCGTTGGGCCAAATTAGAAAGCAGGGAGCAGACTTTGGCTGAATTTAATGTTAATTGAAAATTTGATGATGAGATTTACACATTGCCCTTTTACCAAATAGATAATGAAAGTTTTGTGTAAACACTGCACCAAGGCTTGATATTATAAATACAGATGAATGGCATATGTTTATATTATGTCTCTTTAACTTAAGTCTTTTCGGTTATTTTTTAATGTAAATCTTTTCTTCACAGGCCATACATGTGCTATAACATAACACATACATTTCTAATACATCACATTTTTCTAGTCTGTAGGGTGTTTAAAATGGGGGGCCAACTCTACACATTTGATGTGACCTTGTGGGCTTAATATATTTATACTGTGGGCCAGATTTGGACCCTGGATCTGAGTTTGAAGCATGTGCTGTAATACATACATCTTGTCTAGTGGAGACACCCTGCGAAAGCATAGCTTCTTGTTCCATGTGGATCCACATAAACATCAGCCAAGATAACACAGGTGGAAATAAGGCCTCTGACCTGGACAAATAAAACACATGCATTACAGAGACAGTCTAGGGACAAGGTACTCTTTGTTTTTTTGTTTTTTTCATGTCTCACCCAGTGCTGAGCAGCAGGTATGTGGCCGTGAGGGAGAGAAATATGCTGAGGAGTCGATGGAAAAGTCGAGTGGAGCTCAGTAATGGAACCACCAGTGAAGACCCTCAAGTTAAGGCCAGAATAAAGGAAAACTTATATCACATAAAATACCCCCAAAGTGACAGGATGTAATGTGCAATATCTGGCCTTCGTTGTAGGGCTGTGTCAGAACTCCTGTCCACCTACCTAATGTGGACCAGCTGATGATCTGGTTGAGAAGAGGCAGACCCTGTTTCTGCTGCAGGCTGGAGTGTGTGAGTGATGGCACGTATGCACAGACAGCCAAATGCAGCATCTGTGAAGTTTTTATGAGTAATTGTTTACAAAAATAAACTTAAAAAATAGTCAAAAAGTCAGCACCACAAAGTCACAGAAATGTGTGATCACCTGTATAATTAACTGCCTTCTGTCCCCAGACCGCAGTGAGTTTCTCTTCTGTGATGACCACAGGTAACATACTGACGTCAACAGGGTGAGCAGGCCTGAACATGTACTGGGCGAAAAAGAGATAATTGTTAAAATCACAATATATTTTTACTGCTATTTTCCTCTTAAATAAAAAATGTAATTAATGAGATCTATCCGATATCTATATGCACGTCAGAATTTCTATGAAAGGCTCAATATTTTATTTGTAAAGAGGAAACCCTTAATTTTTTTATCATTATTTTTGACTGACATAAATGTGGGTTTGTGGTTTGATTTGCTTTTCTGATAAATGTACGCAAAGAGAGGAAATACTCACACCAGATGTATGGCTGGCTCCCTACCCACAACAGGCATCAGGGGGAAGAAAGCCAAAAGCAGACAACCCACAAACCAACTCACTGAGCACACCTATATATGAGCAGAAACAGATAAAAAAAAATCTCTATACTTTCATTGATATACCACAGTTTTGGTTTTTTGTTTGTTTATTTATTTGTATTTTGCAGACTACCTAGTGAGTCAATTTTTAGAAAATTTGCTAAAAAGAGTGCTGGAAATATATTTGTGTTTTAGGTTATATTTTAATTTGTGTTACTTGCTCAGCTATTCATACAGAAACATAAAAACATTAAAATAAAACTACAAAACAAATGTAAGTTAACAACATTAAAACACACCCAGCTACCTAGAAACGTTCATATATTCATCCAACGTGTGCAATAACTTCCCTACCCACGTACAGGCCCAGCGTCGTTGATGAAGTTACCTTAGCTTTGACAAAAAGCCCTGAGATGACGGGGTATGAAGAAAAAATGGCCAGGCCTACAGTGAGCACGGCGCGATGGAAGAAACTCACCACCTGGGGGCGATAAAGGTAGATTTTACAGGGAGAGTAACATCCTCATACACAAAACCGGGCCTACAGTATGTATTAATGTCAGTTATTAAGTAAAGGAAGCAACAATTATGATGACGTCATCAGAACAGTCACTCACCAACAACTCGATCCCAAAAGCCACCAGCACAAAATAACCCAAACATTTCCACAGCTGCTGAGAGGGAAGAGACCGGACCACATCCATCAGAGCGCTACACCTACAACGGATCACAATGAAATGCAATTACCATGTGTTGCATAATGTGATGCTTTGATCTATTTACACACAGCGTACAAACAAACAACACCTGAAAGAGTGATTTGCATCTTTGCGTTTTATCGGAAGTAAAAAAAAAAAATGTTTGGCTGCTGTGGATTAAAGCACTGGGATTATTAGACTGGCTGATTATTAAAGTGTTGAGTCTGTGCACATGTGTGTGTGAGCGGTGGTGTGTTTCCTCCAACATCTGTCATCACTCACTCTTTCAGGACAGAGTACCAGACAGGGACAGGCAGCAGGCAGTAAATATAGTAGGTCAGTGGGCTGCTCTGAATGAGGAGGAAGCCAGTGATCCCCACTGTCATAGCTACACACAGTCTCTCCAAACTACGTCGGGGGATCTGCAAATGTAAACACGTGACTGAAACCATGTTCATGTTTGGTATGGACAACGATCTTAAATGGGAACATGAAATAGGAATGAAGTTGTGCGACCCTGACCTGTGGACCAGGTTGTCGTATTAGGCTGGTGTGAGTCTTCAGTATTACTACAACCACATATGAAGTCCACCCCATAAATCCCAGCACCACGCTGCAACCTAGGAAGAACCTGTCATAGGTGTGGTAGTAAACCAGGCCCTCCAGGGCATGGGATATGAGAGACTGGCAAAGAATGATCTAAAGATAGATAAAGTAGAAAAATCTGGTTTAAAAGGAGAGTAACATTAGAAACATCAATGAAAACATGTGCTGTAGTACACAGAGATAATCCAGTACTCACAGCTTCCTCATACTTCTCCAGCTGAATCAATTTTTTGGCTTTGCTTATAAACTCTGCTTGTTTTATGTCAGTCAATTGTCTAAAAAAGAAAAGGAGAAAAAATACAATAATATAATGATTTTTTTTACACTATCTGCACATATCTGCATGACTGGCTTCCTCCTGCAGATAGTGAGGTTTTGTCCTCTTGCCAAATGGCTTAAGAAACATAATCCAGTAATGCAAATGAAGTATGTCAACATCTCTGCCTTATATATAATTTATAATTATTATTTTTATAATAATTCTAGGATTCCTTTAAGTGGTAATCAGTCAGTACTTGCACTCCACAGTATCTGGGACACCATCAAACAGGACAACTAGTACTTACGGGTATGGAGTGAAGAGAAAGGTTAAAGTTGTCTCCTTTTTCTGGGCCATTTTCATCTACGTAAAGAGTGCAGTAGGTGTCAGTGACCTTAGGTGTTGTATACAAAGCGTTGATATAATTCATTGAATCTGGCACAAATGTATAGTGTGTCACCTTGAACTGCTCGAGTACTTCAATAGCGTTTGTGTACATGCTCTCTGCCTTGAACCGGTCACTGTTGTTGAGGTAGAGAAGAGGCAACACTCCCTGATGTTTCCAATTACAAAGAAAAACAGAGCTTGTAAAAACTCCAGGGTTATATTTCAACATGGGTTTGACAAGTATAGAAAACAAGAGTTAATTAGGTTGACTTTTCTGATTTTTCTGAACTTACAACTGAGTTGACAGGAAACGGTACTCCGATGAGAGATGACATGAGGGGGGCGATGTCAGCCTACAGAAATCAGAAAGGATTAGTTTTCATCTGCATCGATTGTTGTTAAATCACTGCTTTCTGAAGAGATTATCAATAACTAGCAACTGTCACCTGATTGACGTCGACTCTACGGATATGCTCTAGTTTCCAATCTGTAAATGAATGTGAATCAATTTAGATTGCTATGTAAATAATAATAATAGTAATTAGGATGGACAGGGTCAGGAACGAGGTGATTAGAGGGACAACACAGACAGGAAGGTTCAGAGAAAAAGCTAGAGAAGCAAGATTGAGATGGTTTGGACATGTTCAGAGGAAGGACAGTGGACACATTTGGAGCTACCAGGTAGGAGTCAGAGGAGATTAATGGAACAGGGGGAGATGGAAAGAGATGATTTGCTGTGGCAGTCCCAGGAAAGGGAAAAGATGCAAAAAGAGGAAGACAAAAAATATATAAATATATTAAGCACCTTGTAAAAATCCATCAGTGAATTGTTGAGGCTCAGTGGCTTTAACTGCATTATTAACTCCAGCCCCCCAAACAACTAAAGGGGTGAGTGTTTCAGACGGATGGCCCGCACCATGTGATCCTATGAAACAGAAACAAAAACATGAATAAATCAAAACACCCACAATTTTTTTTTTTTTTTTACAAATGCTCAAGTCTGATCATTTTACCAGCCTTACCCCAGTTTGTCATGCCATGATCGGAGGTGAACACATAGGTTGTTCGATTATCATGACCAAAGAAGTCTTCCATTAGAACGACCAACTCAGCAACACCAGCATCCACAAGGCCAATATTGTCTAGATACTCCCTGTGCACAAAACACAACAGTTAGGTACAAAATGTTGCTCTGTTATATCTTATACAAAACAAATTTAAAAATAATCCTTTAATGTGTCTCTTACTTTGACATTGGTCTGTGGGCATGACCATTGGTGTCAATGCCCAGCAGATGCAGAAAAAAGACATTTTTATCCTGGAGCAGACGCGCCCTTAAAATTGAATCAGACTTTGCCGACTCCAGCAAAGTCTGATGTTGAAAAAAAGTAAAGGTGATTACTGATTTATAACACATTTACATATCAACAAGAAAATACTTTATTTACATAATTTGTTCAAAAATGCTGCTTAAGATTGTGTCAACAAAACAGAAAAAAACAATATTGAACCAAATTATATTATCTACTGATATCTATTATCTAACTATATTATTACATTTCCATTGTTGACAACTGTGAATCTTTAGTTACAGGTACTGAGTCAGGACAAAGTCATTAAAAACAGTTGACAAAAAGAAAAAAAATAATCTTATTAGTAATTTAACAACCATACTTTAACTTGGGTGAAGACCCAGCTGTCGAGCCTGGAGGCATCTGTGGAGGCAAAGTCCTCCTCCTGTGCTGGGTATGTGTAGGTGTACACATGGTCACCGGTGGCACCTAAAAGGTCCATAAAGAGGTTTTCATTAATAAGCAGAAACTTTTGTACAAAGTTTATAAGAGTAGAAGTCAACACCTGATTTTTCTTATTACTGCTCATTTTCAAGATGGTATTCATGCTCAGTTACATTGGTCTTGGTGAATATCACTATTTTATTCATTTATCCAAAGCTATTAGACATTAAAGTAACTTTGTGTATTCAAATCTACCTTTTGCAAACATAGGCAGAATGTCAGGGCTCCCCCAGCACCATGTGTGCCTGCTCTCATTAAAAACTGAGTCGAACTCTACAGGATTCTCCTTCCAACCTGGTTTCAAACACAAAAAAAGATAATAAACGATCACAACAACAGTAATGAAGGTGAAAGGAAGAAAAACAAACTACGACTAAATGTGACCTCTGCATGTAACCGATCACCAAAGTGATCAGTGTGCAGACTTGAGGGGAGCAGTCATGGTTACTTGGCAGCTGGTGGCCTCAATCCTGAAACCTTCCAGACCCAAGGCTACTTCCTTAACTAACAAAACCAACACTGCCCCAACACTCCCAAAGATCATTAGGTTGGGCTTATATAAGAGGTATTTTTACCTTTTGCAACAGCACTGACATCTTCATAGAAGCCAGCTATGAGAGCCACATGGCCAGGTCGGGACTCAGTGGGCACACGTGTGTGGGACACACCCCATGTTCCCCTTTCCTCAATCACACGCCTTGCATTTGGAAACAAATGTATATGAAGGTAAGAAAAAGTTTTGGAATCCTAAACAAATGAATTAAATCTACAATGAAAACTACACCAGTTAGTCAACCTCAGGTAAGGTGTTCTGGATGAGCCATCAGGGAGCACGGTGAATAGACTATCTGCTCTTAGGCCATCGGCAACCAACAATACTAGTCTGGAAGCAGGTGGTGCTAGTGGTGTAATCTGGGGCGTCATACCATGGACCAGGGGGGAGGTGAAGTAAATGTCAAAGATAGAAATAAAGAAGACCACATGGACTATCAGTCCAATCAAAAAGAAGGTGATCGTCTTCATTTGGAGAGGTCACATTAAGGTAGGCTGGTAGAACTATCTGGAACCAAAGAGAGCACGGAAGATATTAAGCAGGTTCGAATTGCAGTTCATTTCATTACATCACAATACAATAGAAGTCATTTTGTTATTTTACATTAAATATGTTCAGATGTGTATCTTAAATTTTCACATTCACACCAGAAACAGGTTAGCACCAGAAACTGTTATTGATTCATTACAAGTTATGACTTAATGCATAGACTCTGAAAGCTCCGGGATTATCATTCCTTTTAACTTCAACAGCATTTGTGCAGGTAACTTGACGTAGTGGTTGTTAAAATGAAGAGAATCAAGTCCTACCTGAATGTTAGGTCAGTAAAACCTGGCCGTAGAGCTGAGTCCCGCAGTGTCCCATTCATGAATGAATGGGAAATCAAAACACGGTACTATTTTACGAATTTGTCTGCTATGTACGCGGATCGATTTTCCATATTGTGTCCTTGAAATAACAAATGTAACAAAAGAGTCCGGGAGTTTTTGTTTTTGTAATTTGGTTGCGTAATATTGTAAAACTTACTCTCATTTACTGAAAAACAGTGGCACAACTAGAGTTACTTCCTTGTTGTCACTGGAGTTGACCCTTGGCTGCAGGTTGAAAGGGTTTCTGGGTAATGTAGTGAAGAAGTCATAAGTCACAGCGAGTATTTCAACGTCTTATTTTTAAGGTTCTTGTGTATTATTATTATTTTATTACAGGACAGGTCGTATGAATTATTTGTTTTTGTGACAGTTCAAAAATAAATTCAATAGTATTTTATATTAGCTGTTTATTTTGTTTTTATCGTGATTTCTAAAGTGCCCTGCCCAGTTTCCCTTTCCGCATCCGCTGTCCAATCACCTATTACAATATCAACAAAGGTGGGCCAAAATGGTTACATCCTCTAGAATTAGCCAATCATCTCATTCCATTCCATCCTGTCAAAGCTGCCCTGGCAAACCCATAGCTAGCCTCGTATACAGCTAGTAAGAATAGGTTCCGATTAACTGGACTGGTTTGTGTGTCGCTGGAACCGTCCGTCTCTTGCAAAAATGGCGTCTGTTAACCCATTTAATGTGAGCGACTCAGATGAGGAGGCTGAGCGGCGTCCGAACGAAACTGTTGACACAGAGAGAAGCCCAAGCGAGGGAGCGCCAGGGCCGCCGCCAGGGAACTCTTTCTCCCCTCCTGTGGACAGCGAACCTCCGACACTTCTGTTGTCAAGCAACCGAACCAGCCCCAGCGGCGAGGGCATCCAGTTTTCGGCTGCGGCGAGCTCGGTGATGGCGGGGCTCACAGAGGCAAGGGTGTCAGTAGACGTTATAGCTGCTCAGCTCTTGCGGGACCAATACATCCTCACGGCCCTGGAGTTACACACCGAACTGCTGGAAGCAGGCAGGGAGCTACCGAGGCTGAGGGATTATTTCTCCAACCCTGGCAACTTTGAGCGACAGAGCGGCACCCCGCCTGCCAAGGACCAAGTCACTGGGCCCGGCGGACCGTTGAGTAAGTCTCTGTTAGAGACAAAACGTTAACTGTCAAGTCCCTACTTGCCCTACCTTATAATCGCTAGCTAGCATTAGCCCAATTCATTGGTTCGAGAGGACAAATCGATTGGGACTACCAGCTTGGTGCACCTGCTCTTTCGGGCAAGTAGCATGCGAGCAGATTTTGTGTGTCATCTCTATTAAAATATCTAACCAAAACCGAAAATCACGCAACATGACTGATACTTTATGTGAATTATCAGCATGTAGGTGACTTGTCAGAATGGTTAGTGATTACGTGACAGGCCTGTCGTGTTTATCATGCTGTAATTCTACACTGTCTTCCTTAGACTTCACCTTCGCCACTGGTCAGGATCAATAACAGAAAAGTAAACTGGGGCAAAGAGAGCATTGAGTTGTTGTCACCAGGTTACACTTCAGTTCCAACACATAGAAATGGAATATATGTGCGCAAATAGTCTAAATTACTACTGTGTTTACGAACAATCCATAGGTTCAATGTCTTCTGAAGTTGTTTTACGAAAAGAAAATCACGTCATTACTTTTATTAACAGACGTGACATGTAAATGGTTGTTATGGCAACATTCAAAAAGTCCCACTGTAGGAAGCACTCAGAGTGCAAACCCAGGTGTGGCTCATTTCACAATGGTGTCAGTGCACTTACAGGCAAGTAGAAAAAACCTATCGTAACCTACATTTGGAATAAAAGTGTCCAAATTACCTTTGAAATGAGAACCTTCAAATTTTCACAGTATTTTCTAATGACACGTCAATAGTAGTTTATGAATAGGTAAGAATTTGCTCGATGCAAGTCATGGCCCATTATCAAGATGGTATACCATGCTTTCTCTCCTAAAAATGCCCAACATACAAAGACATTCTTAAGGAAGTGGTACAGGAAATTTTTCAAATCAGTAGTGGACATCTGTAGTTGTCATACATTTACATATACATTTGCTTTAGTATGGCCCAAATTGTACTTCAACATTATTATGAACACTCTTAGATGAGAAAACATAAACCATTTGGTAAATATGACCTGCATAAACACAATGCTAGCTATTTGTAGTAAAGCCTTGGCACGGTACACTGACAATATTACATTATTACAGTATATGTACATTTTTTGCTGCTTAATCTTGTTAAGTGTTTAGGGTGTGGCTGGAGCTAAAAGCTCTGCACATTGGACTGTAATCTACTGTAATACTCAACACCAATTTTTGGTGATTGTCCATATCAACTTTAGAAGATAAACAATAATACATTGATAATATTTTGCAATTTTTCATCCAGATCCAGGAGATAGAGGAAAATAACTAACCCACATTTACACAATACCTATCCTCTCTGATATGATACACAACTTAAAACACATAAAACAGACCTAGTATTTTTGAAAACATCTTGCTGTCCCAAAATAAATGAACAGAAACAATCTGTTGATTCCTCCTGATTCAAACCACCATTAAACAATAACCTGATGTATCTGGGGAATGCTGTTAGTCACGAGGGTGGACAAATGACCCGAGGCTAATTTAAGACCATGACCAGTCAACTGACAACAATTATTGCTTTTTCACTTAAGAAGTGAACCCTGTTTTTTAATGTATAACACTGAATTATTCTTCATAAAAGCTGTAAAGTTGGATTTTTTAAACGGGTAAGATAAAACGAGTATAAGTAAAATATATCTGAATATCAACATAGACATATTAGCACAGATAAAAGTGGAAGCATTGAACTTAAGAACCCAATGTCTGATTTGTCTTCCAACGTGACCTTTTGTCACGTGATGATTTGAATGATCTTCTCTATTCTTTGAAGCTTGTGAATCTTATTTATAATAAGATACACACTTAATTAAAAAAGCCCTCACTGTTACGACCATGACTCTACTAGATGTTACACAATTATAACTCTAAAAAGAAAATCAACCCTTAATGGAATATGACTGAGAGATAGAATACGTTCTGCTCCAATTATGTAAACAACAAGATCATGAGTTGATATTTCATGCCTGAATTTAAGCCTTGGGCGACTTATTATCTTTGGCCATTGTATGTATAATTACAGTGTTTACAGGCCGTATTACACTTGCAGCTGTTGCTCTAAGCAACAAAACCCTTTAAGGCATCTCTCACCACTTGTCTAATTTGCTGCAAGGATGCATGAATGCTCCCTCTCACATCTAATTGGACGGTGGTGCAAGTATTCACTCACATGCAACATCAACATCCATGACATGCCATGATGTCATCATTTGGTTGGCTGAAACATATTTCGCATACAATGTGAGTTCACTCAGGTGTTTCCTCTCCACCCTATATTTTATAATGATGCTGCGATGTCCCTCCACCAGGTCCTCCCGTTTACAGCAGGAGTTAGAATTGTGGGAGATTATGTCACCCCGGTCTTGGAAAATTTCCCTGTTGTTCTGGTCAAGCTCTGACCTCTGCTTAACAGTAACTGCACTGTGCTGATTGATACTCTGGGCTGCTGCTAATTTCAGCCACTGCACATGCAGTTATATAGTGTATTATGGCAGTAGTTTCACATTTTTCAAAAACAGAGCCTGAAATATCCATATAAATAGAAAATTTCTCATCATCCAGCCAGTCAACTGTAATCACCCAATAAGGCAATATGATCTCAAATATTTAACTTCACCTTTATCACTGTACACCTAAAACTGTTAACAAACAGAAGGTATACAAAAGAAAGATGAAAAGCAGTAAATGCCACAGAGCTCCCACCATGCGAGTTAATCAGGAGTGACAACTTGTCAAATTAGTCTCAAAAGTGAAACATTGTGGAATGACAGGTTTTGTTTTTTTGTTTTTTTTTGCTTAACTTACACACCCACATACATGTATTGAAGTTGTTTTCTTTCTTTTGATTTAGGAACAAGATTACAAAACACAATTACTCATTATGAAAAAATCATCCCAAATTGAGAAACTTTTCCTGACACAAGGATAACTACAATACCACAGGATCAGCAGAACACTGATCGTGCCAATTTATAAGGGTGATGTGGAGAGTTGTAGCAATTACAGAGGGATAAAGTTGATGAGCCATACAATGAAGATTTGGGAGAGAGTAGTTGAGGCTAGGTTGAGGAAAAAAGTAGATATTTGCGAACAACAGTATGGTTTTATGCTGAGAAAGAGTACCACAGATGCAATATTTGCCTTGAAGATGTTGATGGAGAAGTACAGAGAGGGTCAAAGACCTATGACAGGGTGCCAAGGGAGGAGTTGTGGTTTTGTATGAGGAAGTGACAGATGAGGTCAGACAGGAGTCTTCATGGACAATGATGTTTGCAGATGACATTGGAAGGGAAGGAAAAGGAAAGCAAACTCCTTGTCATTGTGATTCACACCACTGCACACAACGAAATGTCACCTCTGTATTTAACCCATCACCGAAGTGAACAGTGGGCAGCTTTGAGCGCCTGGGGAGCAGTGAGTGGGGACAGTGCCATGCTCAGTGGACCTCTTGGTGGTTACTTGGCGGTAGGGGGATTCGAACCAGGGACCTTGCAGACCCAGGTCTGCTGCTTTAACCATTAGGCCACCAACTGCCGCAACCTTGTGATCTGCAGTAAGCGTAGACAGCAACTAGAAGACAACCTAGAGAGGTGGAGGTATGCACTGGCAGTGCACTGGTCGTAGCAAGACAGCGTAAATGTGTGTGAATGAAAAGGGGAACAGTGGAATGGTGAGGTCAAAGGAGCAGAGTTGGAGAAGGTGGAGGAGTTTAGATACTTAGGATCAACTGCTCAGACCAGTGGAGACTGTGGAAGAGAGGAGAAGAATAGAATACAGGCAGGATGGAACAACTGGAGAAAGGTATCATGGGTGATTTGTGATAAAACAGTGAAGGGAAAGGTTTACAGGACAGTTGTGAGACCAGCCATGATGGATGGATTAGAGACACTAGGAATAGGTAGAAGACAGGAGACAGAGCTGGAGGTTGCTAAGATTCTCTTTAGGAGAGTCAAGGATGCACAGGACCAGGAACAAGGCAATCAGGTGGAAAATACAGACAGGAAGGTTTGGAGATAAAGCTAGAGAAGCCAGACTAAGGTGGTTTGGACACGTTAAGAGGAGGGACAGTGGTTATATTGGTAGTAGAATGCTAGAGATGGAGCTACCAGGAAAAAAGATGACTAGGAAGGTCAAAGAGGAGATTTGTGGTTGCGTTGATAGAGGACATGGAGGTGGTTGGAGTTAGAGTTGAGGATACATAGAACAGGGGGAGATGGAAATTGTTGACTGGCTGTGGCAATCTCCAGAGAAAAGGGATAAGCCGAGAGGAGAAGAAGAAGATCTTTGTGACCTGACCTTCTCAAGCTTGACTGCGATAAAAACTAAAACCAGAGAGACTGAGAGCTGTTGAGGAAGCTCTTCATGTGTGTCTTTCTGCCATTCCTGCCACAATATCCAATTTGTGTTTATTGAAACAGGCCCAGATTTCACACTGACTATAAATACATGTAGCAACTATATTATTTACTATATGTACTATGATAAAATGTCATTTTGGTTGGTAGTGTGCCCTAGGATTTTGCAATTGTAAAAAATGTGTTGCGGCTCAAAAAAGGTTAAAAATCAATGTCATAATGAAGTACAGTACGTCTCCTGAACAGTGTGTGTCGCATTTCTGCCAGTTGATTTTGTCATCTTGTGCTTTTCTTGTCTGTCATAGTCTGTATCTTATATACATCTTGTTTTTCTGTTTATCTTTCCAGATCGAGCTGGCAGCATCAGCACCTTAGACTCCCTTGACTTTGCTCGTTACTCAGACGATGGTAACAGGGAGTCAGATGAACGGGTTGCAGGTAAGAAAGCATTTGTAGTCGAGGCTGCGGTAATTCTGAGGAACCAAAGATGGAAGAAAGGTGTTACAGTTCAATATAAATATGAGAAACACCTGCACTTTCTGTTGCTCTGCCGTGGTGCTGCGGTCATGTATAATACACTGTTGTCAGAATACTTACTGAACAGCAGTATTTTTGTCCATATTGTAAGTGTATTACTGAGCTATCTCAGATATCTCAAAGTTTGTGGTACAGTCCATGCAGTTATCACACTGTTGAGTCACCCTGCTATTTTAGGTTTTGATCCAGCAAGGTTCCAGAATCACAGCGATGCAACACCTTACCTTGGATTTGTCGTGACACACCATTTTATGATTTTCATTGAATTTATTCACAATTTGCCCTTACACTGGTGACACATACTTCCAAAATAGGGCTGTATCGTCAGCTGCTGCAGATCCATAAAAAAACCAACGCATCTCGCCTGATTTTTTTTATTCTTAACAAGCAGAATAACAAAGTAAATGTTTCATAATACATTTGACTACATTCTTTTTAAGATGAAATATCTATATATATCCTGTAGGAAATCACATGCAAGGCTGAGAAGGTGGCAAAACACTAAGAGTGTTCTCAAAAGGAACATCAGCCTAAGAAAATCTTACAAGCGTCATGTAGTTCGTCTCCAGTAGGCAGGCTAGCTAGAATTTAACACAAAAAACAGTGTTTGTTAGTACCTGTCCCAAGCCCGGATAAATAGCGAAGGTTGCGTCAGGGCCAAATTAAAGATGCGAGACAACAAAATTATGTCCATAATCTCAGACCAGTTGGGGCCCTACAACATACTGTTGGAAATTGGAGTACTGTTAGTCGAAGACAAAAAGAGGAGGGAAATGGTTGACTTTCTGTGGCAACCCCTGAAAAAAAAAAGGGACAAGCCAAAAGGAAAAGAAGAAGTTAAAATGTCAGAATGTCAGACGGTAGGCTGTGTTTTAAGGATAGCGCCATCTCTAGGTCATACAATACAGACCCAATTACAGGACCCTCTGCTTTTTGCCAGTTATTAGTCTCTGCATGGTGCCAGTACCTCCATGAAGTATTGCAAACAGAGCAGAACTTTTGTACAAATATTAAAAGTCTGGCATTGATTTTTCATGTGTCTCCTGTTAGTGATGTACTATAAATTGTAAATGTAGAATCGTACACACAGGTACCACTGGTTGACGTGTTATTTAAAAGTAAAATTACACTTAGGAAACATTCAAATGTACTTTTTTTCAGTTCCTGTTTCAAACAATGAAATGAAATAGTTCCTGTCGGTGACCTAAACTACTCCTGCCTCAGAGTATTTTTATAATGTGTTGCACTTAATGTACTGTATACTGTAAGGGACAGGTGCATTACCACACCACAGTCTGTGATGCATCAGCAGAAAGTACTTTTGACATTGGATACTAACAGTAGAAAAATGTGTTTGTAGTTGTCAGTGAAGGTCAGTGCACTTCACATGGAACCAATGACACAGTTTGCTCTTGGCGTTAACTTTTCCAGTTGATGATTTACAGACACCTCATACACAGTCCTGCAGATTAAAACCATGCAGCAGAGATTTTGGTTTTCTTGTTTGACTATAATTGTAAATATATATTACTATATATATTTTTTATGTACGACTTCCTGGTGCCGTTTATTTTGAATTGGCACTTCCCTCTTCCTTTCTCCCCTCTCTACCCACTCTGACTCTCATCTGCCCTCCATGGTTTAATTTCTTATTGTTTCTGTGAAGTTGTCTGCCCCAGCTGTCTGACTCTGGGTTTTCTGGCTTTCTCCTGACGTTGATCAAACCCCAGTGAAAAAAAACAAAACTGGACAAGTCACTCCATCCAGACTAGCATTTTTTTTTCTCTCTCTCTTTTGTTTTCTCCCTTCGTTTTTCAGTTATTGGTTCTTCATGATGTTTTGTTGCATCCTGTGCACTAGGAACAGAAAACAATGCAAGGAAAACTCACATAATGATAAACTAGATTTCTTAAAAAGCAAAGATTAAGGACATTGTATTTTTTAAGATTTGTAGTTAAAGAAAAATTTGTGCGCAGCTATGCAACATATGTCCAGCTCCATTACTTTTTACATTTGCGTGTGTGTTTTTCTTTTTTTGTCCTTCTTCTAACTTTCCTGTACAAGATCTTGTGTGTTCTTCCATGTTTGTCAAAGGCCTTTATGAATATAAAGACATCTCTCCATTTGTCTGCTGCTTCTAATTTGTAAATGACTTTAGAAACATCTTGCTTTAGTTTGTTCTTTCCCCTTTTATATTAAGACAAGAGTCCAAAAGTTTCAAAGACTCCAGCCATTGCAGAATCTAACTCTGTTGCTTCAGTTCTTAAATTTTCTGCAATTCCACTGATAAATTTTGATTGAGTGGCTTGAAACCAATTTTTAAAATTCTTTATGTGAAAAAAAATTGTAAGAAATCCTGTGTCAGACAGCTTCGAGACTGTAGTTCTATCACTGCCTTCCAGTAGTTTTTAAGGATTTTCTCACCTTGGCTACACTAGCTTTAGGTTCTTTTTTCAAAGGAAATTCCACTACTGAGATTTTCCACACTCTTGTCCCACAGTCATCTAGTCGCCTTCACCATGATCCTCTGCTGCATGTGTTGCTTAGACCCATGATTTGCATGCATTCCCTTTTTTGTTCTTTTTTTTATTCCTGTGTGTGTGTATGTTGTCACTTCCTGTCCAGTGCTGGAGTTTGAGCTACGGAAAGCAAAGGAGACCATTCAGGCTCTGCGCGCCAACTTGACTCAGGCAGCAGGTGTGGCAGTAATTTAACTTCTTTTTTCGATCCTGAACCCTCTTTAGTGACTGCTGTCTTTCTGTTTGTTACCGTGCATTTATTTTCTAAATAATTATATTTCATCAAACATTTTCCTGAATTTTTATTTTACCTTTTTTGCCAGAGAGTGAAGTACCGTCACAGGAGAGAAAGAATTTTAAGACTAGTCCTGAAATCCAGGTAGGGAAATAAATGGCACTCTATTCTTAAACTGTCATACAATTCCTTAAACAATTCCTCAGACCTTTGATTTTTTTTTTCTTTTCTCACCCTCTCAGGAGCCCATCCGTCCACTTGAGAAGAGAGCCTTAAACTTTCTTGTGAATGAATATTTATTAAAAAACGATTACAAACTTTCATCCATTACCTTCTCTGATGAAAATGACGACCAGGTAAAGGTTTTTGTTTCGGTATACTGAACTACTGGATGTTAATGAAAAACGTACTCATTTTATGAGTTGACATATTTGTTTTCTCAAACTAATTACAGTAGTTAACATATGAACTTTAATCGTACTTAATTCTGGTTTAAGGTTTAAATTGTCTGTTTTGATGGTATTTTTGTTAAAGTTTACTTACTTACTATTACTGACTTTCTTACATTTTTTTTTCTTTTACTTTTCCAGGACTTTGAGTTGTGGGATGATGTCGGCCTTAACATCCCTAAGCCCCCTGACCTTTTACAGCTGTACAGAAGCTGTGGCACCCCCTTGTCATCACCACGCAGCACAGTTGATGTTTCTGTTGCGGTGGATTTTTCTGATCTTCCAGAAAACTGCGTTGGTCAACAGTCACCAAAGAAGCCCAGTCTTTCCAACCAGGTAATCACTGCATAAATGCACTGGTTGAACTCATTCACTCTTATGACATTTATGACGCACCACCGTGCTTCTGCATTAATATTAAAATTGAGTCATTTTTCTTAGAATTGGGTTAAAACGGTGCCATAAGTGAAATCTTTATAAGTTCAAGTGCAGTGAATCATCACATTTACACAGCCAGCTGGAAACTAATGATCACCATTGAACTGTAATTACAGTTATTATAAGTACTGTATGATCAAGAAAACACATAATTGCAGCCGCTTTAAAAGACTATTTGTGAAATATTTTTTATTCTGGTGATCCTCACATTCTTGGGAATGGAGGACCACGGATGAAAAAAATGACACAGACAATGATGTTCAATCCATATTGACACAGACAGAGGTGGTGCAGGAACTGGAGTATCAGATCAGCCTCCTCAATACTGAAAAGCAGAGCTTCGCTGAGCAGATCAAGAAGCTACAGAGGTTAGTTTTCATGCATTGTCAGTACAGCACAACCCGCAGTCAAATAAAACGTCAAACAAATTTCCATTTCCTAATTTTTGTTTAACTTTTTTTCTTCCCAACACAGTGAGATTCAGACACTGAAGAGATCCGTCATCTCCCCCCTTCCCACCACTCTGGACCTGGGCTCACAGAATGCCCCTAATCCTCTCTCTTCCTCCACCTCCACAACTGTCAGCACCACTACATCGTGCACAAACCCTCTCTCAATGGTATGTTAAAGAATAATTTAATGAAAAGTGCAATTCGCACAGCACGTGAGCCACTGACTAATTTTCTCACCCCTTAGCCTTTGACTGACAGCAGCCATTACCTCGACATTCGGGGGGATTCAGATTCCAAGTGTGACTCTGTCCCTCCCTCCAATCAAAATGCATCACAGTCATGTCCCCAGACCCACAATGAAAAAAAGAGTCGGCCTCCTGTCCAGTTTGACAAACCAAACAGGTGAAAAAAAAAAATCATTCTATAATATATGTGTATGAACTGCAGCTGGCAATGAGCGTAGTTGCTAAAGACATCCACTAGATGGCAGCACGCAACAGGCAATGTTGCCAGCCTTTTGCGGAAACAGCTATCCTCAAAGGACAAAGCAAAATTTTCAATCAAGCTTCAGGACTTTAAATTAATGAACACCCTTTCATTAATGTAAGTCTTTATGTTTGTTAAATGCCTGGTCCATTTATATTTTTATCATTTTCAAAATAAGCTTGGACTATGAGAAACTAACTGGATTTTATAAACAGATTTTCCCGTTTTAAAAGTAGTGACTAATTTTTCCTGCCTGTGGTTGTGGCGACACAGGAAGTTATCACCAGTCTTCCAGCAAACCTTGCTGTCCTTCTGCAGGATGTGCTCTGAAAGCAGGCTGGGAGCAGAGGTCCGTAAATGCTCTCACACAGACACACAAAATTCATATTGATGAGAACCTGTATCTCCTGAGTTTTTTTTTTTCTCTATATATAAACAGGTTTCCCGTATAGCAGATAGTGAGGAGAGTGTGATGCTGATGCTTGGTCGTTGTCTCCCACATATCGTCCCCAACGTACTCCTTGCAAAACGAGAGGTAACCCAACTTCTGCTGTGCACCGACTTCAGCTTTTTCTTCTCACATGTCACGTTCAATTTTGCCATCTTTGCAAGCTTCTTCTATGGTTCCCAGTAGGTACACACAAACCAGCATGGATAAACACTGTAAAATCTAAAACAAGTCTTTATTTCTAGCCAGAGGTTAATTAAGTTTTATCTATCAAAACAAATGAGGAGACTGGTTCATGTGTTTCTGTGTTCATATGATCTATAGATATCATAAAAATGTTTTTACATTACTAACCAACTTTTTATGATAGACACCTAAGACAGTCCCCAGCAGAATGACAAATGGCCTTTGCATGTTTGCAATATGGTCAAATAGTGTTGTTATTATGATGATTCTCGCTCTGCAAATTTGCTCAGACTGAGCAACACACTTTTACACAATTTCCAAATAATGAAAACAAACTACAGCTTTTTTCCATGTTCCACATTTGTTCTTAGATTGTTTCGTATTACCATGTCCAGCATATCTATTTTTATCCTAAAAGATCCATCTGTATTGTGTCTGTTGACTGGGATTCTCACCACACACCTGGATATTGTTTTGGAAGTTATTTTTATTTTATTTTATTTTTTTTATCCAGTTTCATTTTTATTGTAGTTTTTGTTTCCATCAGTGTTTGTCCTTCTAGGGCATCACTGTTTTTTTTAATTTTCATTCTTCTCGTTTCATCTCACTCATTCTCTCACTCTCATGCATGCATCTCTTCTAGCGAATGGTTACACATCTTTGCCAGGTGAGTTTTTCACATATCCATCTGCATGACCTCCAGACCAGTGTGACTCCAGCCCTTCTCCCTATTGGCTACAACTGCTATAACTTGGGGTCTGACTTGGCATTAGTTTTCAATTGGGAAACGTTTTACTTGATGGTTCTGTTTAATTAAGGATTTTTGTAAATAATAGAACCATAAAGATTTATAGTAATAAATGTTAAACTACATGCTTCGACGGCCCGGGGTGTACAGTGAAAGCCTAACTTGTGCCATTTACTTTTTGCCTCTTCAACCCAGAAGTGTCTCATTTTTATTTAATTGTTTTCTTGTTTGCTTAATTTGCTACATCTCCAATTCCCTAAACTTTTTAAGCCTAAAGGCTGCACTGGGCTAACAAGTACAACCAAAAAAATATAAACCTAAGAGTTATATTTAACTTTCCCTTCCCAATGCTTGATCCCAAACACTAGGCTTTTCCCTTTTTTTGAATATATGTGTATACAAATATGTATGTATATTGTTGTAGAGTGTGCAAGAGGGTTTCACTCACGGTTTGTTAAAAGCCTTTCACCTTATGCTTATACTTTTGGATTGCAGAGGTTATTATATAATTTTGATACACATAGGGCCCGAGTTTTTCCCCTGTCAACATCACACACTGCAATACTGTCTCAAGGGCTGTAGGTTATGTGCTACATTAACTGGTTAAGAACTTCTCATTCATTGATGCCAAGGACAACAAAGGTATCACTACAGTGATCAATAAGAACAAGTCAATCATGGGTTACTCACGATGAATCAAAATATGTTATCATTTCACAAAACAAATCAATTTTTTTACTAATAAGAAACACAAAAGAATACATTTAGCTTTGTAGCTAGTTGTTGGGTTTTTGTTCTGATGTACATATATTTTGATGGAGGCTTGCAATGACATTGAGATCTGCCACCCACACTATAAATGATAGTTTGGGTGGTGGCCCTCAACTTAGGGGCCGTGTCAGCTTTCAGTGTTCAGTTCAGAAGAAAAAAAATAATTTTCCATAGATTCTGTGTAATACAGCACTGAACCACAAGGGGACTTTGGATCAGGGTTTTGAGAACTATAGGATTTACCATAAAATGTGTTGAACAAATCTAAAATATTATTATAAACTCATTTTTTACATCAAGGTGGGCACCTTCCTTGCACTTAGTGAGGCTCAGGGTCTGTCCTAAAGTAAAAGTCTCCATGAACGTATGCTTAGCATTTATTACGTTGCATTACATTCATTAGACACACGTATCCATTGCAACTTACAACGCATGTGCAAAGGACATCACATGTATCAGTGCATTTGAGCAATAACAAATGAAGGGCTGTTAGCAACACTGTTTATACAATAGTGACACGGTTATATTTATGTAATAATCCCTGCAGGGTATTTTAAAAGGGCGCAAGATAATTTTGTATACGGGTTGTGATGGTAAGGTCTCATATTTTTCAGTAAGTCTTAATGGGCAGATTTTAACAAAGATATTCACTGACATCCTGTTATTATGACAAACACCTGCACAGATGTGTTGTCTACACACAACAACTGACATGTCTGTGTGTGTTTATGTCCAAAGATATGTTATGTATGCACACAGAGTGTGGAAATATGACACCAGAGGTGATGTCTGTTAGGATTTCTTCTCCGCCAAGATGATTTGCATATCGCCATGGTGATGGGGATTTAATCAAGCTCCAACAGTCATAAGGAACTTAATCTCTGTGCAAAATCAGGATAAACAAACCGAACAGGACGAGAAGGGAGAAAATAAAAACACAGCCAGAGCGAACTGGGGAGGCCTCGCAGGGCTACGTGAGCCGTGCGGACTTTGCACCATATCCGTTAGATTCACCAGCCATGACGGGACATGCACGCACGCACTTGCACATACACAGCTGCTCACACTTCCATCGTGGAACCTGAAGCTTTTAAACCACCACAAGTCTGGAGACACTCCCTAAATTGTTTGAATGTGACACCCACTTAAGAACAAAAGGTGTTTGACTTGAAACGGTAGAATGTGTTCCTGAAACACTGCCTGCCACCTGTCCTTATTATCAGAGACTGTGAATCATTAAACTTGTTTTTTTTTCTGCAGCACAAAAATGTGACATAACAGGGCTGTAAAGATTGGTATCATTTTAATTTGATTTGTTTGATGATTTAAGTCTGCACAGTCTTGCAAGAGAGACACATAAATAAATAATGGCCAAGGACAATTCTTTGTTGGTTATTCCAAACTGTTGATAAGACTACAACTTCAGATTGACCAACACACACACACAAAAGAGAAGTGAAGAAGAAAATCTAGCTGCAGCACACCTAGATTGTGCATGTTTGGACTGATCAAACAAAATAACTGATAACTGATTATTGACTTACTAAACTGTGTGAATTGTTGATGTATAACTCAATGCTGTAGAGCACGTGCACATCCTTGTATGAAAGGTGTATATTTCAGTTAAACTGAATGTTAAAAGACAAGAAAAGAAATTTGGTACAGACACTTTTGGTCAGTTCCTTATTTTTAAATTAGCAATATAATTCCATTGTGAATTTATTTATTATTTCACTATTGTATCATTCATTTATTCACTCCTGTTTGTCCATTGCCGGGTCTCAGGGGCCCCGCCACATCACATTGCACCATACTGTGATATTTCCTGTGTGTGGTGAGCCCACAAGAAGTTTGTGGCTCGGAACGATGCTATGCTCAAAGTAGCTCAGTGGCAACCTGGCAACTGGTGGATTAGAACCCAAAGCCCTGCCGACTCAAGTCCACTTCCTTAACCACTAGACACCACTGCGGGCATTACTATTGTAGATAATCTAAATCTAAAAATTTGAAACTGTGCTTATGAATTAAATTTCAATCGATCTCATGAAAACAGAAGTTACTCCATGGTCATCAGGACTTAGTGTCAAGCTGCAAGGTATCAAGAGTTATCACTTTGCAATAATGAAATTCAATTAAAATTAATATGGCAGTTGATCAATTGAGTTGAAAAAAATACACTGAAGGATTGACAACTGAATGATATCCAAACAGTCTTAAGTCAGTCCATGTGGCCTACTGCCCTCTGGGTGTCGTGCTGACTGTTCTACCTGCCCTTACTGTTTATCAAAAACTGTTAAGATGTTTAAACCCAGTGAAGGAGCCTTCACACCAGAAACACAGCAGGACGCACAGAAATAAAAGACGGTCATTGTGAGCTTTGGCTCTATGAATCCCTCTATTTGTCTTATCAGGTCAGTGAAGTTCAGTTATGTGTCTTGTGATGATGTATGAAGCATTCCAAGATTGTGGGACAGAGCTTATTGGTTGTGGAAGTTTGATTGTTGATTTACTGGTTCTAATTATTTTACTGGTTTTCAGTGCTGTGGCAGGCTCAATCTTAGTCTTCTTCTTTTCTTTTCTTTTTTAATTTAAACGGCTGCTTAGGTATTGAGAAATCTTCTACGTGGCACTGACTTTTGATAGTTTGTCCAGGATAAAGTGAGTGACTCATCAGAGCAGTATTTTTAAGACAGAGTGTCTCTGTCAGGTCTGTCCATCCATCTAGGGCTGTGGTTTTACTCGTTCCTCCAGCACTTGGCAGGAAATATAATACCTTCCTGGAAAAAAAAAAAGAAAAAAACAAAACCAAAAAAAAACGTATTTTTAACTCTGTGTGCACTCTCTAATTTGAATGTGTGTGGCAGGAATGTAGGACTGACCACAGTTGGGCTGTGAAGGCCTTCTATCAAGGGCAACTGAGCTCTTCTCACAGGCTGTAAAGCCCGTGAACTCAGGCTGAACTATAGAATCATTGTTTGAGAAAGATAATGTGTATTGGGGGTCTGTCTGTCTGTTTATGTTAATTACATGAATCTTGAGTGTGGTTGCATGTGTCTGCAGTTGTGTGGGTGTGTTACTTTTTTTGTTACATCTCTCCTTAACTTCCTGCCTTCTCTACTGAACCCCCCTTGTCCTAAAATTCTTGGCCCATTTGTCTGCAGCCACCAATCCTTTCCTCTGTGTGTTGTAACCCCGCTGCATGTGATGTAGGTTCTCAGTCATACAGGTTGTATGACAAGGGCAACTAGTCATAATAGGTTTCACATGTCATTTAACAAGGATTTTAAACTTCTCCTTTTTCTCTCTCTTTGTTTTTTTTATTAAAGGAGTTAATTCCACTTATCTTATGCACTGCCTGCCTTCATCCCGAACCTAAGGAGAGAGACCAGCTCCTTCACATCCTCTTCAACCTAATTAAAAGACCAGATGATGAGCAGAGGTAGGTCAAACTAAAGAGCTACTCATTTTGAGGCTGCTAGATACAGCTAGATGACAGATAAATTAGCTTTCTCTCCCATGATTAGGCACCTCCCCTGGCCTATTTTTGTCAATTATAAGGCGATAGCTTTTTATTTGTTATTATTATGTCACAGCTACAGGTTAAGGTATATTGTTGTAATCATAATAAATATAATTCGATGAGGTTTTTTTTCCTTGTGCTGTGTTTTATTTATGTTTTTAATGACAGTCAGAAGACTCCACAGGGATTTCTTAATTCCCGTAAAGTGTGAAACAACTCAGCCAAGACTCTCTTGGTTTTCCTTCATTTAGAGCAGTGTTCCCCAACCTTTTTAAGCCACAGACCGGTTAAAATGTCTCATGCTATTTTTACCCAACGGTCGTGAAGTTGTGGCAGATACACTCCTTAATAAAAATTAAATTACTCGTGTTCTGAAATATTTTCCAACCTATAAAATCTTCCTACTCGAATTAACTATGCATGGGCATAACAAGGACCCTATAATTTTCTCCTGTCAGAGTGGTATAAAAGGTTAGAATCTTGTATCAATGACTGTGTCATTTTGAGTTGATTGTTGTTGTCTTCACTGAGAAAATATTTCCTAATCAAATATAGTTGCATTATTGATGATGGAATCCTAGCCATTCTATTGTTCAGTTCTTGTGTTGATATGGGTATGGATCAAGTGGAAGTAATAGACAGATGGCGCCAAAAGGAAACATTATTTCTCTGCGGCCCGGCACCAATTTACCCACGGACCGGTACCGGTCCCCAGCCCAGTGGTTGGGGACCACAGTTTCAGAGCATGTATCAGCTTATAAAAAGAATTATTCTGGAAATAAATGTTTCAACATCTTTTCTCTGGTTGTCTTTGTATCTCTCCCTTTAAGACAAATGATCCTAACTGGCTGTGTTGCATTCGCGAGGCACGTAGGTCCAACTCGAGTTGAAGCTGAGCTACTTCCCCAGTGCTGGGAACAGGTACGGTGAATGCACTCGGGATTCATTTTCACCAAATGCATAACTTTGGATTTGAATAACTTTGCAAAATATATTTTAAGAAAAGCGTTTTTAAAACTAATATAATCTAATTCAGTCAGTCAGATTTTTTAACACTGTTTTTGCTGGCAAGCTTTATTCTATTCTAACATCTCGGCAACAGATTTAATATCAGTTCGGCCAGAGACACGAGATGTCAAATATAAGTATTTAAATGTGATTTTTTTTGGAGTGGTGGGATACTTCACCAGTATGTTAGTGTCATGAGAGAAATTAAATAAGGCTGAAGAGACATCGGATCAAGGTGAACTACAGTGGTCTCTTCTTTTAAATATACATGAAACATCATAAAGAGGAGAATTAGGCCTCCACCGCAATCTGCTGTTGATGAAAAAAAATACATATGTCCTGCGTCTCCAAACTATTTTGCAGTCTAAGTGAGGGCAGACACAGAAGATGACCTTGTGCTTCTTCTCTCCCAGTGTTTTTTGGGGGGGTGGCATTTACAGGTATTATCGTCTACATGAGTTTTATCTTTATACATTTCATGGTAGTTGGTGAGTTTTGACTTTGTTTAAAATCCCTGATCAAAACAGTGTCTGAGACTTTTTTTCAGACTCCATCATATGTCTTTTAAATGCGTTATCAGATGTGTTTTCATTACAACTCTCTACCTCATGTACTCACTTATGATAAAACATGTCCGCCGCCATGACAATAACAGCTGCCGGTCTTGTGGAGGCTGAGAATTGGCCTGTTGAGATAAATGTCGGTTTCCACAGGGTCAACATGTTGATGAATTTCGGAGTTGTTTCCATTCCCCTCGCCTGTCTCCTGTAATTCTCCTTTTAGTTTCCTTTATACAGTTAACTCCTTGACATTTTTCTTTGCTTTCTCATGGCACAGATTAACCACAAATATCCAGAGAGGAGATTGCTGGTAGCAGAGTCCTGTGGAGCCTTAGCGCCTTATTTGCCTGTGAGAATCTGTTAGAAAAAATGAAAGTGCAAGTGGAAAATAACAGATAAGGATATCATAGATAAATAAATGTTTCCTTTTTTCCCCCCGTGTGTCTACAGAAAGAGATTCGTAGCTCCCTGGTGTTGTCAATGTTGCAGCAGATGCTTACAGAGGATAAGGCCGACATGGTTAGGGAAGCTGTGGTCAAGAGTCTGGGTATCATCATGGGATACATAGATGACCCTGACAAGTATTCCCAGGTATTTGTGTGTGAACGATATATCATTCTTAAATATTGTTATGGCTTATAGTCTTGTGTGTATTGTGCAGCCTGTCATTCTGACTAATAGTGGTGCACATGTGCAGGGTTTCGAGTTGATGCTGCTCTCACTGGCTGACCCGTCGGAGCGAGTGGTCAGCGCAGTTCACCAGGTTTTTATCCCCGCCTTTGCTGCTTGGACGACAGAGCTGGGCACGCTGCACACTGCACTCATCCCTTCTTTGTTGGGACGTATAGAGAAACTTCTTAAAGTTAGTGCCTCCTGGTTCATATTTACTGTGTAAACATGACTGAAGGAGATTTACTATCAATACATGTGACTTCACTATTTTTCCTCTTTTTCTCCTCATTTTATTTTTTCCTTCTCTTTTTTTCCCTCTTTGCTCACTGATCCTGCAGCAGGGAGACCATGGCTTAGACGAACACAAGTTACACATGTACCTTTCCGCCTTGCAGTCTCTAATCCCTCCTCTGTTTGCCGTGGTGCTGCAGAATGCACCCTTCACCAGCAGAGCCAAACTCAATGGAGACATACCTGCAATAGAAGGTGCAAACCCCACTTCCAAAACAACTGCCATTTTTATGGATTAACCAATCCCATTTCGTTCACATTCTGCTTGTTTACAAATAGTTTAAATTATTCACAAAAATTATGTTTGAGTTCTTATTGCTTCTTTTTGGAAGCTAATTACCTGAAGTTGTTTTCTGGTCCTTCCTTTTCAGTGACGCGGTTCCCCCGACCAGCGTCTCCCCTTCAGGATGTGGCTACAATTATTGGCAGCAGGGAGATGCTGAGTGCTCTCCTTGTACTTTATGACCACCAACTGGAGCATGAAGGAACCACAGGCTGGGAGAGTCTCCTATGGGTGGTCAATCAGCTGTAAGACACACATTGTGTTTTAGAGTTAGAGTTGCCACCATGAACGCAGCATGATGTTCGTCTTCCTTCTGTGTCCAGTCTCCCTCTGCTCATAGAAATTGTGGGTCGGATCAGTGTTACGTCTTCTATCTGTGTCCATGAGTTCTCTCGCTTCTTCTGGAGATTCTGTCGCACCTTTGGCAAAATCTTCACCAACACTAAGGTAAGACTTTGGAGGATTATGTCCTCAGACATAAGATCTTGTGCTTGTTTCTTTTTTTTGTTTTTTAGACATAATTTTCTTATAAATTTGATCAAATTATGAAAACTGAGCAATTCATTGTTGACAGGTGCAAAATATGCCATTGTTATTATTACCAACACATATTTCCTTTTCAGGTGAAACCACAGTTTCAGGAGATTCTGCGGTTGTCTGAAGAAAATGTCGGTAAGAATTACTCTGACCTTCATGGACACACACACACACACTGATGCCCCAGTCTGAGACCTTCTAATCTGCTATTGAGAGGATGCTGGCTGCTGCTCTCCAGACTGTGATGATATAAACACGTTTTGGGAATCAGTTGGAGGCGTTTCCCTCTTGCTTTAATTAAACTTTTTTTTTTCAGCTGTACTCGGTCTTATTGTGAAAAAACTTGCTCGCTTACTGTAAGCGTTTGCCAAGAGTTGTTAGGTTTGGGATTGTGAAAACCTTATCAAATGCATTTGGAATCAAGGCACTGCCTATGATGAAATGAATCAATTAGATGAATGATGAGTGTATCTCTGAAACACATGGCCAGTCAGTTGTTATACATTTTTTATATAGCTATACACAAGTGGGTCTAGATTATAATATCAAGATAAAAGTGAGTGATTCAGTGGTTGCTGCCGTTATCTTTTTTTTAATTATTTGTGTGTGTGTTTTATGTCTTTCAGATGCTTCAGCTGGTAATGGCATTCTTACCAAAGCAACAGTTCCCATTTATGCCACTGGAGTATTGACATGCTACAACCAGGTACAGGAGCTAATGTGATTCCTCTGACAATTTTATTCTGTCCTCATCACCTCACAGTGTCTTAGATACAACACAAACAAATCCATGTTCTGGAAACACATGTTTGTTTTTCTGTGTTTACTGTACGGACTGGACCGACTGTGTCGCTCTGGGATCATTTCACAAATTTCTCTGGATATAGAGCGTGGACCACATCACACTTTCGACTATTGTTCTCTGTCACAAGGGAAAATCCGGTCCAAAGCACATCAGCCCACCACATGTTTTTGTTTTAGATTTAGCACTTGCAAAACACAGTTGATTGTGGGAGTCTCGCTACAAAAGAAAAAAAATATTTGGAGAATTGCAGCGTGTTGACTCATGTTGGAGGTGATGGGAGATGATGATTGATCTGCAGAGGAACAAAAATATCAATTTTTATTGAATGTTTGCCGGCCCAATGTACTTGCTGACCACACAATGTTATCAACCCTCTGGTTCCTCTGTAGGAGGAAGATCGCAAGTTGTTGGTTGGTTTCCTAGAGGATGTTATGACAACGCTGTCGCTCTCTCACGCTCCCCTTGATAGCCTGAAGGCCTCATTTGTAGAGCTTGGGTAAGACTTGGATGGCAAACTTCACCTACAGTATCTTGTTTAACTGCATGTCATGTAATGATGAGCACAAAAAGAATTCAATGAAAAGGGATTAATTGAATACCAATCGGATATCCTTATGTTTCTGTTCTGTTTCAGTGCCAATCCAGTGTACCATGAACTGCTGCTCACTGTGCTGTGGTATGGAGTGGTCCATACCTCTGCACTGGTGCGGTGTACAGCAGCACGGATGTTTGAGGTACACACACGAAACACATTTGGTTAAAGCCTTCGTTGGGGTTTGAAGATTTTATATATATGTATATGTATGTATATGTATATGTATATATATGTATGTATATGTATATATATGTATGTATATGTATATATATATGTATATATATATATTAGGGGTGTGGATCTCCTACTCACAAAACGATCCAATTCAGGGATTCATAAAATTATTAAACAATTCGGAGTGATTCGGTCCAGTTTGGTTTGATTTAGTTCAATTCGGTACAAATTGACAAGTTAACCTCCAGGTGCTCTATGTTAGTGAGAAGAAAAAGAGGAAAAACAGAAAGGAGCTTGAAATTGATTCGTGGCAGTAAATCCGAACCATCAGATCGTTTGCAGTTGAACCGATCGTGGCTTTGTAGACCAATGAATCTGATAGGCCAGATTGATTATTGATTCAAATCGATCTATCTTTACACCCATATATATATATATATATATATATATATACATATATTAGGGGTGTGAAGATTAATTGTTTCTAATCGGTTATCGTTCTGTCATTCGGATTTTTGTCCGTGGATCGGTTTCCTGCTCCATGGCCCAGCTCGCAAGTTGACTTTAGACATAGACGCGACATTTGCTGCTTCCTCCCACTAGAGCGGCGAGCCCATAGACACATATATACATCTATTCACACATGTCTGTGGAGGTGTCACTTGCGGTGTGTGAACTGGGACGTGGGCTGATTTGATTGGAGTTCAGGTAGTGGAGTCTGTTCTTAGCAACATGGCAGACAACACAGACGAAATCTACAGAGTTTCTCATTTAAAATCGAAGGTTTGGGCATCATTTGTTTTTTTCAAGAAGGATGGGAAGATAGTCAAGCAAAGCGATTTGCCAATTTGTGAATCATGATATGAATTGGATCGTTTTGTGAGTGAAGATTCACACCCCTAATATGTATGTGTGTATGTATGTATGTATGTATGTATGCATCCATGTAGGTGTGTATGTACGTATAAAGATATGAGATATATTATATCTTGTATTTTGGGTTAACCTTTTCATGTTAGATTTTATATTCTGTTTTTTAAAAACGGATTATTTTGATTATTATTACTTCTTTAAGTTGTGAATTTTAATGTAAACAGTGTTTCTCTGTTCACCTGTGTGCTGTACATGTGCTAGCACTGCCTGCTCTTGCTGCCGTTTAGCTGCTCTGTCAATGATGTGGAAATGGAAAAGAGAGTATAATATATCAGCCCCTTGTCTCAGGCTCTTTACCTGGTCAGTTTACATTTGACCTTTAACTGTGCACCAGTTTCCAAATGTACTACTTAAATCACAGCATCTCACAAAAAAATGTTACTTTAGATACCCTTTACGCCCCAGCAGGCTAAAATTGTCTGTTTTTTTTAATGTTTCTTTTTTTAAACATACTTTACTTTGTAAAGATACCTGTTTGTGAATGATGGGTCTTCTGAGATCTGTGCACAGATACAAGGCCAGGTGTTGGGATTAAACTCCAGGTTGGCCTGTTAAACTGGGCCCACACTGACCTGAACATGGGGAAGGAGGAGTGGTAGGATGGAATCATGCCCCCGTTCTTTTTTCTTTTTTTTTGTGAAGTGTTCACCTTCCCCCAACTCACTCCACTTTCACCATGTCATAGTGTCTATTGTACCACATTGTCAGAACTGTGGGTTAGATTTTGGACCTCTCCATAGATCTATGAAATTCTTAACTGACCTGGAGTCTGTGAAGAGGTCCCTCATCTTAATGCTTCATACTTTACGAATATTTGTGCAGTGTGCATTTGTGTGTGTCTTCACACCTTTATTTGAATGTGTGTGTGTGAGGACACATACATGCTTGTTACATGCAGAGCTATTCCGTGCCTGCAGCTATGATTTTTGTCATTGTATATCACTTTCTTTCTTTTTTATGTTGTATTTTTATTTTCCCTTTCTATGTCTTTATGTTGCTCTCTCTCTTTCTTCCCCTCTTTCTTTCTTTACCTATCTATTGCCGGTGTTGCTCGCTGTTGTCCCAATGCCCCGCCCACCTCTGTGACATCACGCCTGGCTCTGTCCAAATCGGATCAGCTGCTGGTGAAGGGGGTGAATGAGACGCTGGTTGCTCAGAGAGTGGTGCCGGCTCTCATCACACTGTCCTCCGACCCAGAAATGTAAGTGGAACGCCAACCAAGACCATAAACCGCGCCGCGTCTCTCTCTTCCCCCCCTTCTCTCTGCTGCCTGATAATGAACACGTGCAGACAGGTCTCCACCATACAGGAGGAGCAAATTTAACACCAAAAGAATCCTGTACAATACAACTATTGGCATTCTCATCCAATTAGCACCTTGGGAGATGTATTGTACTTCCTTCTTTCAAATTGCTCCTGCTTTTGGTCCTGGCTGTGTCACTGGGTTGTCTGTTGGCTCAACTGCTGTTAACACACCAAAGTCAGCCGCATCAACACGCAGCACAAATCTACGTGAACTCATTGCCTCATCAGTCTGCATTGCTCCCAGCATGCTCATCTGTGACCCGTTTCCTTCCTCCTGCTCTTCCTTCCCTCCACGAGGTGGAGGCAGACCCCTCCCCCTCACTGACCCAGAAGCCAGTGGTTGGTTATCTTCTCCTTTCACTCTGTTTGTCTCTCCCCACTACACTCTGCCCTCCCTACTACCTTGACATCTTTCTTTGCCTCTCTCCTGTCAATCTCTCATCTCTCCTCCTCCCGTCTGACTCCTCCCACCCTGCCTCTCCCTCTCTCTCATCCTGCTATGTGGTGGGTTTGCAGTTGGTTCTCCGAGGCATGAGTGAAGCATTAGTAGATCGCCGGGCGGCTCCCGCCCTCATAACTCTGTGCAGTGGGCCTGAATTGTGAGTCAATTTTGCATAAGAACCTGTATTAACATTGTCGTTTTGTGGGTTGCATCCTATTGGTGCAAAGTTTCAACAACCAGCATCCCCTTGAGGTCAACATTTAAGGTCTTTGTGAAGTGCATTACGAACATGGCAGTAAATTAAAATCACCATGAGTCACAACAGCAAAAGTAGCTTTCACAATTATGGGATGCAGCCGACTTTATCCTTCTGTTCGAATCGTAAATATTTCCATGCTCAACAGACAATGAAATGAATACTTACTCTAAGAAACAGAATGCAAAATAACTTGATTTATTTCAGTTGTTTCGTGAGAAACGTTGCATCTCTACAGTGTTTCCTGCTCCCACTGATTAGCTGTATTCAACTTCATTATACTTGGTTATCACAGGTCACTGTAACATTTAATAAACACACTTAATAATGCTAGGCAGTAACATTTAGTAAAGAACCATTGTGCAACTTAATGCATATCACATTTTTCTATTCAAAATGGACACCTCAACAACATTTTTGTGTTTAAATATTTTATAATTATTAGATTAAAGGCTATTGCTTCAAATAAGCTGATGTTTTACAAATTTTGTAGATATTTTCTTTCTAGTTTATTGCAATAACCCATATTTTTGTAATTAACTAAATTTTTTTGCTTTTTTTATTTTGAGTAGATCTTATCCAGTGTTTAAATTCGGCGGACCAGAACCAGAACAATGATAACCCTGACGTGGTAAAAAAACAGTCTGAGATAGTATAATTCTCAACACTGCCGTGTTAGAAACCTCACTGTCATCACTATGGTTGGTCCGTGTCATAGTCACATTATAAACACATCCTACTTCAACGTGGTTTCTGACCCACTGCTAAATTAGCATGAGTCGTGACACAGTAATGGACAGTTAGTCACATAAGTGCGCTGTGTCCGTCAGCGTAAATCACGTTGGAGCAAAGTTGAACAGTGACAACCTCCAGATTTGTTTAACTGTGGTTCAAACCCAACAATCTGGACACTCAAAACATTTGAAAGACAGTCTTTGCACACAGTGTTTGACCTTTGCTGATTATGGTAATTTAAAAAAGTGAGAAACCTAAAAGAGCCATAACACAGGCTTAGAATCTGAAGGACTTGTTTTTTTTTTTCCTCCCTCCTGCTGATTTAGCTCGGTGAGAATATCAACTATCCCAGCCTTTGGTACCATCATGGAGACTGTCACACAAAAAGAGGTGAGAAAGGGAAATGTTTGCATTTTCTAATATTTCACTTAAACTTTTAATGCATATGTAAAATTTCTCTTTGCACTCACAGCTGCTGGAGCGTGTAAAAATGCAGCTGGCGTCCTTCCTGGAGGATCCTCAGTACCAGGATCAGCACTCATTACACATGGAGATCATCAGGACATTTGGGAGAGTTGGACCTAACGCTGAACCCCGATTTAGAGACGACTGTATGTAGAGCTTCTATGCAGGCTAGAGTTTCTTTTCCTTTTTCTGTCTGTGCTTTTTACAACATGTTTTGTTTCTCGTTACAGTTGTGCTGCCGCATCTCCACAAACTGGCTCTGGGCAACAACCACCAGGTAGTGGAGAATAAGAGGATTGACATCGCCATGCAGTTGTTTGAAGCCTACAGTGCACTGTCCTGCTGCTGTATCCTTTACTCGAGCTGTGACCAATGATTTGTGTCATCACTATAAACTGTACACACTGGCTGACTGTTCACAAGAGCGCACACTTCATGAGCCCCCTTCATATACTGATACAGTGAGAGAAGTGTGTGGAGTTTCACCTAGAGGTCAGCAAACTCACGGCTTCATAAGTGCAGCACTGTAAGAACTTAGGATTTACTAGAAGTCGGTGTTAGTGTTGGCTGAGGTTCACCGTCCGCCGTCCTCACAGTGAGTCAGTGGGTCGGTTGTTACAGTAACTCTTCAAATGTGAGCCGGTCTGGTCACATGTTCTCCAGAGTGTGCCTGTGTAACTGTGTGCTGTTGCGGAGCTTGGCCCCGGTGTTTGTGTGCGTGGTTCGGTGTGTGTGTTGGCAGAGATCATCTGTCATTTGGCAGCAGGAGAAAGGGAAAATAAGCTCCCTCCTTTTTGAGGTAGAGGTAATTATAGGGTTGCTGAAGCAAAGGAAAGGATGAGAGAGAGAGGGAGAAGGAGCGTGAGAGGGGAAAATGGACCGAACATCAGCCTCTCTGGTTAGTAACTGTTCCCAGCATTGGGCTCAGGTTTGCTCTACCTCTGCCCTGGCTCTGCCATTCGTCTTCAATGTCACTTTTTTGATTCTTCCCACTCTTCGTTTTTCCTCCTTTCTCACACTTTTTCCCATATCCCCTCCATCAAACCCCACTCCACCCACTTCCAGCACACACATGCAAAAAAGACAGCTGGCCCGGGCTTCATTCCTGTGGATCTTTGTCAGGCTGTTATTTTACAGTGAACGAGTGTCCAGGAGGTAAAAGGCCTAACCTCAGAGGTTGCACCTCCCTCTGAACGCTTTTTTTCTTCTTGTAATCAGTGAGACAAGCTCTGAAATTGTACATTTCCATCTCTAAAAATATAGATTCAAGCTGCTGCTGGTTTACTTATAGTTCCAGGGGCTGTGATGGGCTCCAGAGCACACACAGGAGCAGCAAAGACAAACATAGTATTGTGCTGAAAATGTCATTATGTCCTCATGTCCTTTACATAAAACATAGATGTTTGAAAGGCAGGGTTAAATTTATAAAGACATTTGTCATAGTTATTTTCATAAATGAGAAATAATGATCTGCTGAAAGATTTTCCCTTGTAAGCATTGGTGGTTCAGTGGTACAATTCTCGCCTGTCACGTGGGAGGCCCAGGTTCGATTCCCTGCCAATGCATTTTTCCTGGGGCATATTGGTTAAGGAAATGGACATGGGTTCACAAGGTCCCCGGTTCAAATCCCCCTACGCCCAAGTTACTACAGGTGCCATAAACATTGTGTCGTCCCCATACACTGCTCCTCGGCTGGCTCAGCCGGCTTCCCCCTGCTCACTAGCGTGATGGGTTAAATTCAGAGGCATAATTTCCTGAAGGATACTCCCTAAGGATAAATAAAGTTCTTGAAAAAATGAACTCATATTCCTTATTTGTGTATCTATTTTTCTCTTCTATAGTCATTTACATAAAGACTTTCATCTCACCCTGTCCTCCGCAATCTCAACTTCAACTACCTCCATGTCCTCCCTCACCGCATCCATAAATCTCCTCTTTGGCCTTCCTCTTCGTCTCTTAGTAGCTCCATGTCTAGCATTCTTCAGCTAATGTATCCACTGTCCCTCCTCTGAACATGACCAAATCATCTTAATCTGGCTTCTCTAGCTTTTTCACTAAACCTTCCTGTCTGTGTTGTACTTTTGAGGATTAATTTTATTATTGAACAACCATGTTTTTAATGAACACAAAAGATATCACAATATCAAAGCTGAATATTTTTGGGAGTTGGAGTGGGGCTTTTTTTTAGTTATAGCCATTTTAGGAGGATATCTGTGTGTGCAGGTGACTATTACTGTGCATAATTATTAGGCAACTTAACTATAAACAAATATATACTCATTTCAATTATTTATTTGCACCAAGGAAGACAGTATAACAGCTCAACATTCACAAATATACATATCTCACATTCATAAGCAAATCAGTGACAAATGTAGCCACCTTACTTTGCAAGGACACTCAAAACCTGTCATCCATGAATTCTGTCAGTGATTTGATCTGTTTTGATCAACATGGTGTGTAGCAGCAACCACAGTCTCCCAGACACTGGTCAGAGGGACCAGAGGTTCTCTATGGGGTTCAGATCAGGTGAAAAAAGAGGCCATGGCAGTAGTTTTTCTTCTTTTAGGCCCTTTATTGCCAGCCACACTGTGGAGTACCTGGATGTATGTGACGGCCTTGACGTTTCAGCTTGTGTGTCTTGTTCATTGGTGGTCGTTTTCTAGCCTTACCTTCTTACCTTGGCCATGAGTATTGCACACCTCGTGCTTTTGGGCACTCCAGTGATGTTGCAGCTCTGAAATATGGTAAAACTGGTGGCAAGTGGCATCTTGGGAGCTGCACACTTGACTTTTCTCAGTTCATGGACAGTTATTTTGCACCTTGGTTTTTCCACACGCTTTTTGCGACCCTGTTGACTATTTTGAATGAAACGCTTGATTGTTCAATGATCGCGCTTCAGAAGCTTGGAAATTTTACGAGTGCTGCATCCCTCTGCAAGTCCCTCCTCTGACCCATTTTGCCAAAGGAAAAAAAGTTGCCTAGTAATTATGCACACCTGATGTAGGTGCTGATGTCATTAGACCACACCCCTTCTCATTACAGAGATGCACATCAGTTGATATGCTTAATTGGTAGTGGGCCTCCGAGCCTATACATCTTGGAGTAAGACAACATGCAAAAAGAGGATGATGTGGTTAAAAACTCATTCATTCTGCACTCCCTGTATTTTCTTTAAGATTCTAATTATACAAGCTTTTGTGTCATTAGCAACTTAGTAACTAGACCGGGTGTGCTTTGAATGACTATTATTTTTTTTTTTTCTGTTATTGCTCAGGATCTACCAATGAGATCTACTGGGTCACGAGAGCTTTTTTTTGGGTGGGGGTTCATTTGTGCTAGATGATTTGCCATTGCTTTAAACCTGAGTAATTGTTATTGTGTAGATTTCACTTAATTAACTATGAAATATCCTCATTAATGTTCACTAATGCTCATGTGTTTTATAAATAATGTCTATTGATTTAGATACATAAAGGTTCACGTCTGGGTCCCTAGAATTAAAATATAGGAAACAATGAGTTGTCGCTGTAGTGTCACTGTGTCACGATTGTGTGTTGGCTTGATACCGGTGAGATTTGACTTATAATTACTAGCTAACAGCAAAAACAGAACTCATAAATGGAGTTTTATTTTTTAAAGTATGATTTGTTTTTTCCAAAATGTCCAGTCCTTAACCTACTGAACAGTCATTTCTGAGGAGGTGATGACCAACCACTTTCTCCCTGGTCTGAGATGTCTTCGCGTCGACATGGAGCATCTGTCTCCAGAGCATGAGGTCAGCAGACACACAGGCCTGGCTCCCTGCTTTTGACCCCCACAAGGGAGGGATATCACAATAGCTCTTCATAAAAATATATACTGTAGCCCCACCCCCTCAGCTTCTGTCTCCCTGAATGTCCTCTGCATATCCCACTGACTGACTGTCTCAGACACTCACTCATGCACCTCAACCCTATGTATTTGTGTCTCTGAATCCCATGTAGTCCCGCTCATGTGACCATTGTTCCTGCAGTGACTAACGATCAGCTGACCCTGTCTGTTAGGTCTACATACAGCAGCTATGAGATTATTTTCCAGGAAAAACACGCCAGCAATAAACATGGTTGAAACGGCATCTCTCTCCGCAGGTGATCCTGAGCTCCATGATCAAGGAGTGTGAAATCAAGGTGGAAAACAGGGGGATGGCGGACGCACAAGGGTGAGAGTGAAGCCACTCCAGTCTCATTCACGCTGTCACGGCTTATTCTGTTAATTGGATGAGAAGCGTCTCGATAATAACCGGTGATGTCGTCCGTGTGGCTGTTAAGAAAGAGGAGGAAAAAGTTGTCTTACGACATGGAGATGGGAGGGGTCACTACACAGCTTTTGAACTGGGGCCCCTTCAAGTCTCCGGAGGTGGAGGGGGGTGAGCACTTTGGGAGTCACAGTCATTATGTGGGCATCGCTGCAGAAGAAAAGAAAAGGGGTTGTTTTGGTAAAGTGTAGAAGAGCTGGGACTGCCGCCATGTTGTTAACATGTGTCTGATGCTCATTAAAAAGAAGTGTGTGTGTGTGTGTGTGTGTATCTGGGAATGGAAGAAGCATGTGTACAGACTTCCTTGACTTTAAACCAACACAAAAGACTAAAGTGTGTAAAAACAGTGAAAATATATTCGCTCATTGCCCGTTAGATATATCCTTTCTGTTTCTGAAATGACAGGGAAATGTCTGGAAAAAAACTCCATTTTCTTTTATTATTATATTTCTAAGAAAATTAAACGCAACCAGACCAATAGAAATAAAATAGTGAGTTATTAAACATTCTGTCCATTTGGGATCAAGGAAAAACATCTTGGCCTTTAGGTTGTACCCGTAACTGCAAAACCTCAAACTGCCAAACTGTCAGGTTCTTATCACTAATACGAGGACAGCAGCAGAAAATGGTGAAGAAAAAAGGGAAAAAAAAGCTCAAATTTGCATGTGTAGCTTTACCAGGTTCAAACTCTTTTACGCATTGGCCTCTAGAGGTTGACAGGTGAACAGTTCAGGGCATGTGCTGCACCCTCCACCCAATGACTGCTGGGATTATCTCTAGCTGAAACAATACTGCACTAGTACTTTTACAATACTTCAAGTCCCGTTGATTCATTTAAACCTTTACATGTTTTTTCTTTTTTTTCATCTGAAAACTAACATTAAGCCAGTGAATCAGTACACATTTCTGGTTAGTTGGATGGTCAGGTCTCCAGACTTAAGTTCTTGATTTAGTCCTGAATACTTGTGGCAAGTCACCCAGACGACATTATCTCATGTAGCCGAACTGCCCTTAAGTCCAACGTTGGTTTTACGACGTATTTGTCCAACTGTTGAACTAGTGAAAACTCGCCGTTACCCCGTAACTGTCTTCGCCCCAAGTCTTTGAATTCCTGATAATCGAAAAAGAGGAAGTTGCAGAGCCGTTGGACTGTAAATGTCAGGCAAACAGCCTCTAACCTCTGACACAGTGAAGCATTGTCAGCTCTTACCCCGAGGAAGTAAATGTTCCATGACAAACATTGTAGAGCGTTTTTTAATCTTCTGTCTTTGTCTCTCCTCCATCATCTATGTGTGTTTGTCCCTACAGGTCCATGTCTATCGCATCCACCTTGGTGGGTGAAGACGCCAAGACCAAGTTCTTAAGCAAGATGGGTCAGCTGACCACCTCTGGTGCCATGTTGGCCAACGTCTTCCAGAGAAAGAAGTGATCAGTTACAGTGTGTAGGGTTGACACTAAGCTCAAATCCCTCTGTCCCCTGGTTTCTCCCTCTGCTGTTTCCGGAAGCATTTCATTGAACTGCACTGGTCCAATGATTGGGGACCCGGCGAGTCTGGTGTTGTTGTTAATTCTGTTTCTAGGACTTGAAGGTTGCCGTTAAAATCATTGCTGGAGTCAGACTTAATCAAACAGTGTTGTTGAGGGCGACATTTCAGAAGGTAGGTTGAGGCACTGAGAGAGAGGGAGACTCTGAATTCTTGATCCCTCAGATGCCTCTGGACTTTCAACTCTTCCAGTTTCAGATAATTTTTCCTCATATTTGGGAAACACAAAATACCTGCTGGATTTCATTTCATGAGTAACAAATATTATTTAGGAGCAAAGAGCTGCGTGAGACTTTCGTTAACTCACTTCTGACAAAGGATTGAACCACAGAAAGGATCTGTTACGGCTCGGGAGTGAGGCCTACTTGAAATTGTAAGAGAAAAGAAAATGGAAAATTTGCCTTTATTTCCTCAATGTCTGATCTGTTTGTGTTTCTTTGATTCTTGTAGGTTTTTTTTATTTGTAACTTATTTATGTCTTAATGAAGAAAACCCTACTTTATTCCAACTTCCAAAGAATTTTGCACTTCACTTAAGGATTTTGTTCTTTATTTTATGATATATATATATATACAGACTATAAATATATTGGTTTTAATTGCAAGGCTTATACAATAATATCACTACTGTTGATGGATTTTTTTTTGGTTGTTTTGTCTGTTTGGTGATGTGAAGCTGAGAAGAAAAAGAACACTGATTATAATATTTTCTTTCTGATCTGTAGCATCGTGTCTCTCTGTCTTTCTGAAAGCTGTTGTTTGTTTTGTTTTTTTTATTTTGATTTTTTTTCCTTTTTTCTTTTGGATATGAAGAGAATAACTGAATACACTGAATCCAAACGGACGGTACTGGATGTGTATATTTGAACCAATGTTGTCCTGGTTGTAATAAAAGGTGGAGACGACTGGTTGTATGTAAAGTACAGGTATTTCACACACGTAGCAGATTTGTGCCCACAGGTGAGGATGGCGGTAAAACAAAGATTTTTCCACAGACAAACTCTCACTCACTCCGAACACTTTGATGTGGTTTGTTGTTGGCTCATTAGCTCAAACCAAAGTCTATTCCCCCAGGTCTGCTCTTATTGGTAGAGAAACAAAATCCTAGTGATTTCATTATCTCTTAATATCTATATTTTACAGCCTTTCAAATCCCTGCAGATATGTCACATAGCTGGAGCGAACAAAATATTTGCAGATCCTAATGTAATAAAAAACTGTCAGTTGTAGTTAAACTCACTGGTTTGAGTTAGACACATCTGAAGAACTGCAAATATTCATCGTTAAACATTGTGTCGATATATTTATATGAGTTTACAACCAGTGGTAAAGACTTGTATTTGCATATTTAGGCTAATGTTCAACCACAGTTGCTGATAACTGGCCAGGTGGACAAATATTGGATTCAAAGGATACATGAGGTCTTAGTTTTGCAGCGTTTCTCTGTGTGTATGAGTGTACAGTGTCCCTGATACTTTTACTTGTTTTTTTGTTCTTTATGATTCCCGTTTTAAGATGGAATTATAGACGCAACTTGGTTTTACAACTCAGTTTCTTTTACTGCTTTGATAATTTAGCTTAACCCTCAAACATGAGTCTGCCTCAATGTGTAATTCCAAGAACTGGAGTTGAAAATGACTCAATTCCCAACTGTTTTTAGTGGATTCTTAATTCAGACAAGATGTCCGATGGACGCTAGCTGAACCCCTGCATATGCAGCTAAGGACACGGCCAGAATAGCACCTTGAAATTCTATGGTAAACACTTGGTTCTCTGTATCTTCTACTCTGACTCCAACTACCTCCATGTCCTCCCTCACTGCATCCATCAATCTCCTCTTTGTCTCCTACCCGGTAGCTCCATCTCTAGGATAATTCTTCCACCAATGTTTCCACTGTCCCTCCTCTGAACATGTCCAAACCTCATCAATCTGGCTTCTATATCTTTTTTTTTTCAAACCTTCCTGTCTGTGTTGTCCCTCTAATCACTTCATTCCTGATCCTGTCCATCCTTGTCTCTCCTAAAGAGAATCTCAGCATCTTTAACTCCTCCACCTCCAGCTCTCCAGTCCTCCAGTCTCCTGTCTTCTACCTACCAGTGTCCTGTAGACCTTTCCCTTCACCTTAGCTGACTCTCTTCTATCACACATCACTCCTGACTCTTTTCTCCAGCTGGTCCATCCTGCCTGTACTATATTCTCCACCTCTGGTCCACAGCCTAATTGTGCTAATTCTCACCGTCAGTTTTTTGCGGTTGGAGCTGCTTTGCTGCTACTTACTGGCTCCAATTTTGTACCAGTATTTCAAATTGCTGTCCTAATTTTTTTTTTGCAAAGCTGTGTGGTTTTTCTTGACTTCTAAACTTACTGTTAAAGACTTTAGTGAGGTTGTTGGTAGGGTATAACTACAATGTTTTTGTTTGGATTTGTTTGGTGTCATGGCATTTTGTGTTAACTTTTATTTGTGTCATTCGCTGTATGCGCGTCTGTTCCACGGTGCCCACACACACACTCCACCTTAATGACTTTAACTTGGGCTCAGAACACCAGGGACTTTTTGAGCTGTGCTTTTCTTCGTTAATGAGTTTGGATCCAGACGCTGAGAGGATCAGTCCAACACTAGCTGTGGAAATGTGTGTAGCGAGCCATACCTGCGCTGCTCACTGTGTGTTTTTTCATGAAGCTTCTGCTGAAATTTGTTTGCCTCAGCGTGCGTCTGTGTCTGAATGGCATCGGCCGGCAGTTCTTACTCACATCGGTGACTTCTGTGAGTCACGGATCACATCTGTTTCCAAAGCAAGCAGGAGCTGTGCAGATCCTGTCTGAAAAACCACAGGAGCGAGGCGGCCAAGCTTTAATATTTTCTCATATTCCCCTCCGTCCTCTGTTGATCTGAGAGTCACCGCTGCCCGTTTGTGCCCCGTGTACGTCGCAGCATCCTTTAAATTCATGTAACCAAAATAGACTGGTGGCTTTCTGCTGTGGAGCCAGTAATGAATGTGTTGCATTAATGTGAACCATTCAGTGGCTTATGGCGAGCATCTGTGTGTGTGTGTGTGTGTGTCTGCTGTTGAAAAGGCCCATTCCCTGAGCTTTGGCTTGTCATAAATGATGCTAAGCAACACAAGCCACAAAACTCACAGAGCTCCACAGTCCGAGCTCTGACCTCGGTCAGTAGATGCTGGTGAAGCAGTGTGTGAGTGTGAGTGTGTGTGTGTGTGTGTGCCCAGATCATCTGCATCCTCATTCACCAGACACGGGCTAGAATGTGATTTTCTGTTTTTGAAATAGACTTTTACGTGGACTTCTCTGCTGTAACGATTCAATTCTGTTCCACAGTAACGACCTCAGTGTGTCTGCGAGTCCAGAGCTGAGATGATTTTTTTAACCAACACATCTGGCTGTTAATTGCTACTGTGCACTGCTGAAGGGGCCCCTTCGACTGAACAGCTCCTCCAAACAAAAACAGGAAGAGGGCGGAGAGGATGAAAATACTTCTTACTTAAAACTCAAACTCTAATTAACTTTTGTACTTTCTCTGTTTACTCTGGTTGCCTAGTGTCTCTAAGCTGTATACATTCACATGAGACAATCGGGGTACCTGCAGGCCCCGCTATCAAAAAGACACCAGATTTTTGTGTGTATACTGATGGCTGACTGGTTTGAATTTCAGTAATGACTGGAAACATACACACAGTAGTTGTTGGCAGTTCTGAAACCACAATGTACCTCTGAAATATACTCAGAAGTACTTTTTTATTAATAAAGTCCAACTAGTGCATTGTAAGATGCATCTTTAAAGCGTCTCCCAAAGTTTCCCAACAGGTTTTGACGTATCTTTGCGAGGCCAACAACACATTTTAATAGAATTGAAACCTGAAGCAATTCAAGATTTTGATTTAGTTCTATTTTTCCAAAAACTGAGAGTATCTTTATTTCAGTCTGTAGCCGTTGTTGACCTGATCCCAAAATCATGGCCGGGTTTTATTTTACGTAGCAATTTAGGATTTCTTATCTTTACAAACATTTATTATTTTTGTTTCACAGTACAGATTTTTCTCTTATCAATGTGAAAACCTTCAGGTGCGTTTGCCGAACACATTTCAAGAAGAGGCTTCCATTGTTTCAATCCTAGCGTAATTGTCCTTCAGAGACATCGCCTCTCAGTGTGAATTGAATTATGAATTGGATGCGTCCTCCAGCTGAACTGCTCGGTTATAAAATGACGGACAAATCTCAGGGGTCGTTGTGAGAAGCTCGGTGGGCTAGGACATGTTCCTACGTGTCCAGAACTTTGACTGATGCTCCTTCGCTAGTATACTCTGTCTCATTCTCCACGCCTGTCACTGACGAAGCTGCTGTAAGAGGAACCTTGGAGAAGAAGTATGACCTTTGTCTTACTTAACCTCTGTTGAAACATTCCAAGATCTTTGTTACAGGCATCAATTTGTGAATATTAGATTCCTCAGGTGATTTTTGTTTACCCTATATATACTTTCTGATGATGTTTTTATCATCCTTTTAAAGTGGAGTGGAGCAAGCTTTTTTTTTAAAAACTTTCTCCACTTGTTTTTTTTTTTTTCTATTTATTTCCATGTTCTCTATAACCTCCCTCGTGCCAACCCACACCCACATCCATCCATCCAGAGCTCCGACATGGAATTCAATATTTGCATAACTGTCACCTTGAAGAGAACATGTTCTCCCCACTTTTAAATCACCTTTCTGTTGCCTCGAAGAGTTGGGCTGACTCCAATCTGCAATGCAAATTCTGAGAGACACACTTTTTTTTTTTTTCTCGTGCCCTGCAGACAAAAGCTGCACTTTTGTTATGATAGCTGTCACAGAGTTCTTAAAGCCCCAGCAACTGTTCTGGGACCAGCCTGGAGGTCTAGGGTGAGTGGCCGGTGATGAAGGAGGAAGTGAAAAACTTGAAAAGTGACCACATGCTTTGGTTGTACTGGCGACATCAGCTCAGTTTGTCCATTGTATGAGGTCATTCCTGTGCAGGGCCAGTTGCTTGAGACCTCGGGCACTAGGGGGCCCTTCACCCTGGGGGCCTCAACAGACCCCAACACCGACCCAGGTCCTACTGCAGGTTTTTTAAGGAACTTTAGAAATTGGTCACAATGGACTGACTTTTTAAATTTGCATTATGGACAAATAAAATGCACGGGTTCAAACCTGCACTGGGTGAATTACATTGTAACGAATGAACAGTTCAGTTCTCTAATCTTCTTTCAATAAAATATGTTAAGGCAAACGTCCAATGTAATCAAAGAGAGAGAGAGACTTTTTTTGACTTTTCCACGTGAAGAATGACAGGGTGGTGGGAGGAGACCTCACCCTCCTTCCTCCCCTCTCACAACTTTTACAGGCTGTTGCATGCATCCTTCCTTCACTACCCGTGAGTGAAGGAGGGAAGAGCTGTGGAGGCGAGGTGGCAGCGAGCTCACCGGGAGTGAGGACGCAGGAATGTCCAATGAGACGCACTGGAGGCTCCGCCACCTTGCTTGCGCACAGAGAGAAGTGATTAACTGAGAAGGGATTTTATAAAGGAATATTTAGATTTTTTTTTTCATTTTTCCATAGAGTTAAGTTTTTTGTTTTGTCTCAGACGGAGTTGGGTCTGTGTTGTCCTGCAGAGATGAGACTGATCTTTTCAGCCAGTTGGATATTCCAGGGCTGGATAACGTGTGCGTTCTTCAGCTTTTACGCACAGGTAAAACACACACTTGCAAACAGTATATATATAAATAACTAACCGGGTGGTGTCTTTAATACAAGCACTTTGCTGGAAAAGTGCTTCAGGAATACAAAGAGTGATATTTATGTTGTAATTCTGCCTGTTTTCACTGACCTGACCAGACCTGGAGATGTTTTCTCGTCAGTGAGGGGAAGTGGATGACGGTTACATTTCTATGCAGGGACTCTGACTGGAAACAGTTGTGTTTGGGTAGGGTCCACCTCCCCAGCACTGACCGCAAAAACGCTGCTGGCAACAGGACGCTCCTCTGCCTGAACACAACACTCTCCCCGGTTCCCGGCGGGACCGGCGCTGGCCAAATGGCTCGTCAGGAGCCGCTGTTAGAGCGGCACCAGGGGAGGTGTGTTTGTGGATGTGGAGCAGAGGATGTTCTTGCATCTAATTTGGCAGTGCAGGGTTTTTTTGGCGCTGTGGCGTCTGCGTTCTGGATCTGGATCAGTGTTCTGCTGCTCAGAGGCTTTGTGACCAAAGTGCACAACTGATCTCAGCTGATGCAGTGTCGCTGGAGAAGTTGGGAGTAGAAGTGAGGAGAAGTGAGTGGCCAGGAACAAATTGTTATCCGTGTTGTTGTTCAGCCCAGGAAGATAACTCTGTCCAGGTGGAGGAGTTTATGAGATGCGGTCAAAGTGGTGGGACTGCTGGGCACCAGACATCTATCACGGCCTGTCTCTCTGTTACCACTTTAACTGTTTGACTGGAATTGAAGGTCTAGTTCCCCTGTCTGTCTGCCTGCCTGCCTGTCTGTGTGTGTGTGTGTGTGTGTGTGTGTGTGCACAAATAGATGATTTTCGCAGACTCGAAGAAAATGTGTTGCAGGGGAAGTGACTCAGACTCTCTGCAAAAAATACCAAGGGAAAGAAATCCATCTTCTCTTCGAGTGACACTGCAAACCCTTTGGCCTCCGTTTCTTCTCACCCTGCTCTCTGCCCATTACTGACTCATTGGGTCCGTGTGGAATTCCATCTCATTTTATGTGATTTGTTCTCGCATATCCATCCCCTCACCAGTGTAGAACTGCTTCAAGATGTTCACATGCTTTCTTATTTACTTATTTTAATAAGTATCTGATAATAAGACAGTCATCTGATGTCATTCCTGCCACCGTTCACGTGTGCAGCCGTGACATCAGGGTTGTTTTTCCAGATTTCTGCAGCTCCTCTCTGCCCTCTGTCCGTTGACCAACCCATCAGTTGTTATGTCTACCCTGGCCTGCAGAAACAAACTGGATTTATCTCCTCAGGCACTCACAAATGAATCACATGTCTGCAGCCCTGCTGTAAATACAAGCCCTGTTTGTTTTGAAAAGGAAAAGTACTTACTGGGATATTTGTAGATTTTTATTTATTTACAACTGTTATTGCTTAAGAACTTTGATTAGAGTCTGCGAAATGCCCTCGAGTTTCTTCCCGACGACTTCCTTCAGAAGTCAAATGTGAGAGCCTGGGGTTTAGTCCTTGGTGAAACAAGTTCTAAGGGCTGAGATAGTTTTTGCAACTTTGTTGTTTATTCTTAATTGAATCCAGTAATATAGTTAAAAACAATTTGACCAAAGTGACAAATTCAGCTTTTATAGACATTTTTCGTGATGAATGTACTGCTGAGCAGAGTCTCTGCGAGTTGATAGAAGAACTTTAATTATGTTCTGTTTTATGACATTAACCACACGTGGGAAAACAGAGCTGCAACGTTCTAGACGTGAGTATTTTGCAACATGAAAAACTTTGGTTCTCCCTTACAACTACTTCTCATACTTCTTCTTCTTCTTCTTGCTTTTTCTTAGTGTTTCACTTAAAAGAAATCCAGGGTATGTTACCCTCACTTTTATGAGAGCTGATTCTTGCCACTTTCTATTTTTTTTTTTTTTTTACTGGCTTTATCCACGTGAAACTATCAGTAAGCAAACCAAAAGAGCCCATGATAGTGGATCCATCGTGAATACTGCAGTTTGCAGGTGCAGGGTTTTAATGGCAAAGGCTGTAGGAAATGTTAACCATTTATATCCTACAACTTTCCAAATGTGTTTAAAGTATATATTTGAGCAGGTGGAACATGAAAGGTGTGTATTTTACGACCGCCGAAGAATCAAACCCTGGGTGTACAAAAAAAAGGATTCAGGTGTGTTGTGCAATGTGCTTTTACAGCACCTTATCATGAATCACTGAAACCCTGAGAGGCCTTAAAGCCACGCTGTGCTTCTCTAGGCCGACTGCCAGCGGCTGCTCTGACCGTTATGCAAATTTCCTTGTACCCTAACAGAAGGAATGCGCTCTCTGATAGGATCGGCTTAGTGGAAAAGGTTTACTAGAGATAAAGTTTCTGAATACAGCTGTGGCAGTGGCACCTCCTCCTACTCCCCTTTCATTATACATTCTGTAAAAAATTCCTCTTAATTCTCCTTTTTTTTACTCCTTAATACGCAGACTTTAGACATAACTGTATGCCTGCAACCAATGGAGTGTGACGTCTGTGGTCAGATGTTCTATCTTTATCTATATGATAACCTATAATCATATAGGGTGGATCTGCTGCTTTGCTTTTTACATATACTGTATACTTAGCATGTCAAAATAGACAGCCTTAAATAAATGAGGGTCAATGTTTAGATGTGGCCCGACCAGGAACACTGTTCCCAGCATTCCTCTGGGTTTCGGGCATGTGCAACCTGACCACCGCTGTCCATCCTGTCTGCTGTTTACGACTGCGCTTCCCATCAGGATGTTAATACAGAGGCATTAAGATTAGCGCGGAGACGCTTTCTTAACTCAGTCACTTCTTAGCGCTGCAGCACATGGTCCTCGTTAGCGCTGCGGTCCGTGCTAAGAGCACCGTGCGTCATTATTCTTCTGCTGGGATTCTAAAACAAAGACTGGCTGATGTACAACGGGGTGATTGGTGGTAATTAAACGCCTGCCGACTCTTTGGGTCGTGTTGTTTTTGCCCCGGGTTAGAGGGATGACAAAACTTTTCAACCAGGGAGGTGTGAAAAACAAGGGAGATTTTTTTTTTTTGCTTTATAGGAAAGAAAGGCAAAGGAAAGGAAACTTCTTCTCATTGTGATACACAACACTGCACGTAACCAAATGTGACCTTTGCATTTTACACATCCCGTGTGTTAATAGTAGGCAGCCTTGAGCGTCCAGGGAGCGGTGAGTGAGGATGAGGGTTCCACATGGGATTAAATGGTTAAAGTAGCTCAACCATGCATGAAACAGCATAACTTGGGAATCAAGGGATTAGGCCGAGGACCATCCATCCATCCATCCATCTTCATCTGCCTATCCATTACCAGTAATAGGGGGCAGCAGTCGCCACAACTGCCCTCCAAACCGCATTGCACCGTCCTTTACCTACCTGTAGGTGGTGAGCCCATTGGAAGCCAACCGCCCTAACCGGGATTTGAACTTGCCCAGGATGTGAACCCCGGAGTTCCACACCAAATACCAAAGAGACATTGCGCCTGGGCCAAAGTGAACAGGCCAAGGACAATTGGTATAATTACAATCACTTTAAAGTGCGTTTCAGTTTTTCAGCTGCACCGACTGCTGGACCGTCCACTGGCTTCAGCAGCACCGGTGAATAATTTCATGGGAAAAATAAACTTGAAGAAGTGCTGAATCCAAAAAAAGAAAGAGGGTCAGATCTGAGGTTGGAGCACACAGTTCAGTCTGGCCTATAGGTTGTGTTTTTCTACATTTATATAGATACTGTGGCTTTGGCCGGGTTTCTGTCATAACAGCCAAATTCTCTAATTCAGCAGTGTGGTGAGGGCGGCTGGTGGGTGGGTGCACTGTGACTGTGTGAGACGGCGCTTGTTTTTCACCTTTGTGGCAATTCTTGTTAACTGGAGCTCCCAGATGTTTCCCTGCAACATGGTCTGGTTCGACATGTTAATGACAACTTTTGGCGTTGACCGCGGCAATTTACGAGGCAACGGATAAAGAATGTTTCAAGGCCTGTGCTGTGATTCATAGGTAGCTAAGTTTATGAAATATTTACTTTGATTAAGGTTAGTAAAAAAAAGCCACCATCGCCGTACGTTTAGTAATCCCACTACAATTAGAGTTGATTGCACTTAAATCCACTTGGTTGTCTCCGTGCAGCTGGGTATCCTATGGGTTTGGTTTGTTGGTTTGGAGGCTGAGCAGCACTGCGGTCAGGTGCTTCTGACATTGTGGAAAGAATTCCTGGACATGTCTTGGAACAGTTCTAACCATGCTCTTCCTCTCATTACTCACTGCCATCTGAAAATATCTCATTTGAGTGGTGTAACGAAGGAGACGGACACAGTTGTTGTGAAGCAGAGGATACATCACGGCTGAGGATGGTGGAAACAATTGGTTTTGATCCTGCAGATCATCGTTCACTGTAACAAGTTCTGACACTGTTGGTCTACAATCAACTCTGTTTTTTTAATCCCATACAATCATGTTATGAGTTATACTTAGAATATATCACAAGAAAAAGAAAAAAATCGATATTGTGGTTATGTCTTTCAGAATGTGATTGCAAAGATTGGCTCCCGTTCCCCGCGGGATCCTCAAAGGATAAGTGGAACTGAAGAGAGATGGATAGAGGTGGCGTCCAAACCTGGCAAATGTGATGAAAACCATTATCTAAAAGACTCCAGATGCTGCAAAAAGTGTAGGCCAGGTAATGCAAACACCGCAACACCCAAAATTAACTCCATATGTAAAACAGATGAGCAGCAGTGTTGAGCTTTGAAGGTTGCAGTGAATATGTTAAAAAAAAAAAATAAATTATCCATCATCTTCTCTTCTCATCCTCTTTGTTCCTTTCTGTCATTTCTTTCCTTCTCTGACAGGATCCCGTGTCCTAGCTCACTGCACTGATGCCCAGCAGACAAGGTGCATTAAATGTAACCGTGGCGAATACCAGCCCAGCTGGACTGAGGAGGAACGCTGTCTCCAGCAGAAGTTCTGCGATAAGGGTCAGTTCTTCCATGAGAATAGATTTTTATTCTTGGAATAAACATCAAAACCAGGTCTCTTCATTCTATGAGTCCAGACTCTGGAAAATACAGCAATTCAGAGGAGGGACAGTGGATACAATGGTAGAAGAATGAGCCTAGAGATGGAGGTAGTTATAGTCAGATTAGAAGATACAAAAAACAGGGGGGAGATGGAAATTGTTGATTCGCTTTGGCAACCTCTAAAAAAAGGGACAAGCCAGAAGGAGGAGAGGAGGAAGCAGCTCTTCCACAAGTTGGCAGCGCGATAAAAAATGTCACAGAAAAAAAAACCTTCACGGTTCATGTGACATTATGTTGATTTCAACATAAGTCCCTTTAGAGTAAACTGAGCAAGACAACATTTACATTTCTTTACATGACATATGTCCAACACTGCTCCAATGTGTCCTGCAGGTAAGGGTTTCATGGAGCGACCTGAGGACCCTGTGAGGGAGGTGCCCTGTCGATGCCGCCCTCAGCTGCAGTGCCACCCAATCAACTGTGAGTTCTGCGAGGTGATACCCACCTGCAGCGCAGGATATGGACTTGACCTGGATCCTGGTGAGTCAAAGCAGGAGGAAAGTGTGGCACAGACATACGCGGTAATGGAATGGAATAAATTGTACTGATTAGTACTGCACTGTGTGTACTGTTGATTCTAGAGTCTACCAATGGGAGGAAGACCTGTGTAGCTTGTAAGAAAGGGTTCTTCTCTGCTGAGAACGACAGGGAACAATGCAAGCCGTGGACTAAGTAAGTGCGGGCGCACGCACGCACGCACACACACCCACGACCACTTACACGTCACCGTACAAACACACCAGTTGCCAACCACTGTCTCCTGTCTACGGCTGGCCGGATCTGCAGTGACAGTGATGATAAACACTGGGATAAAATGCTGTTTATTTCTTCATATTTTCCTCTCTCTGTTCATAACAGATCTCCACAAATGCATTTAGTATTTAGTTAAAAAAAAAAAAAAAAACATTCAAAACACACATCTTCATTTAGGTTTTCCTTCTTACTCTGTGTTTCTGTGATTTCATTCTGTTTTTCCAGTTGTAATGCTGAGGGCAGGACTAAGACACTTCCAGGCAGTGCGGAGGCCGATGCAGTGTGTGGCCCACCCATAACTGGTAGGATGCACAGAATACACTATATGTGTCAAAACAGAGGCCCGGGGTCCAAATGCGGCCTGTGAAGTAGTTTTTTATGGCCCATAGTAGTTTGAAAACCATTCAGTAGAGTTCATCACCCACATAAATAATTTTTTTACAACTCAACTATGAACAAAAACTATATCAATAAATAATAAGCAATTGTAGAACAAATAAGTTTGAATTTATATTTATTTTATAGTAACATATCTATACAGCCTTCCATTACAACAGACCCTCTAACTAGAACTTGACATCCCTGTTGTTCAGATATTACCCGGTCAACAATAAAATACTATCATTAAATAATGGAAAATTGTATATTAATAATGTCCATCGACTTTGGTCATTCGTGACTTTCAAAATAATGGTTCCCCAGGAAATTGTAAAACCCTGGCATAGACTCTGCACCATTTAATGTATGTTAATAAACATGGATCATGGACGGACTCAACACTGAGCTCGACTTCTCTGCAGGTGCAGCTTCCTCCTGGGTCATTGTTTCAGTTCTGTCGGTCATCACTACTCTCTGTCTCCTCATCCTTCTCCTTTTCTGCTACAAGGACAAACTGAAACTACTCTCTGGTGAGTTACAGCCCGTTGTCTGTCTCCATGTTCTCTGTTCATTTATTCTGTTTGCAACAGTGAGCTGATTTTTAACTTCTTGTTGTTTGTCCAGTAAATCTGCGATCCTGTGTTCAGAATCTGAAGAGGACCAGGATTCAGCAGGTAGACCTCTCACGTGTTCACCATCTTCAACCATGCATTCATTCAGACATTATTGTTTCACTCTTGCATCTCTGCCTACAGGAGACCTTGGGTCCTCTTGGTCACAGCGGAGGTCCTAAGTATGCACCATGTGAGACGACCAAGTTGATCTGTCAAACACCGCAGAGTCCAACAGAAGAACCCCTCTGCACATTACCCACCTCCGATCCGGATGTCAAAGTCTCACTGCCATTCACTGAAGGAATGATGGAGACGGAATCCACCACCAAGAAGACAGCAATGGAGAAGCGGAGTGAGGGATCTGGAGAACCGGAAGAGGTATCAGAGGAGGAGGAGGGAGAAGTTGTGAGTGTCTCCCCTCTGTTGGCCGCTTCTTGTGTGTGCGTCATCCCCATCCGTGAGCCACTGGAAGTAGGTGAAAACGAGGACTGCAGTCAGGCTGTCAGCTCTGGACTAACAGCCACCTGCTCCTGTAAAAGGCTGGACGGAGAAAGAGGAGAAGAGAAGTGTGCTAAAGAAGAGCAGACGGAGAGTGTGAAGGTGGTTAGCAGAGCAGGACATGGGACCAAGGAAAATATGGTTTTGTGTAAGAGCGAAACAGGCGCTGCGTCTCTTGTCTCTCTCTCACCTCCTCTCCTTTACTCCTCTTCCGTCGTCCCTCCGTCCAGTCCACTTCTTGAACTCTGCCCTCCTTCGGCCCAGGCTCTGTTGACGCGAACGCTCAAACCTCACGTGACTGACAGGTCACTGGTCAGACAGGAGGAACTGTACAGACTGACAAGCATGGACTCTAGTTCATCGGAAAACAGTACCACACCTGCCCTGTCCTCCATCAGTCCCTTGATGACGTCCACATCTGTAGGGAACCTGTACCTGGAGAAGACTCCTGAGGCTTCAGGTCCAGAGCGAGGTCAGGGAGTCTTCTGTGAGGACGGTGGAAGAAGCAAGCTCTCATCTGAAGAGTCAGACCCGGAGTGTTCACCTGAGAGCCTCCACACACAGCTGGCTGAACCAACTCTTACCTCAGGTATGAGACATCACTGCACTTACTTAAAGTTGTCCCATCAAGACCTTCATAGATCAATCTATCCTGGTCATCGTGAAGTTGTTGCCACATACTGTTTACGATACTTTTTTCAATACCTTTGACTAGGGATGTTGATGTCAACTGATATTATCCGTCAATATAGCAACATAAGAAAAGGTAACATTTTACCTCTGATAAAGAAAATGACTGGGAAATAGTTTTTTTTTCCCATAAGATATGTAGTTTTGTGGATAAACGACTGTTTATTAAACAAACGTCACTAGATGGCAGCATTGCTGGTCAATTAATTAGGGTTTGTTGACATATATTACCATATTAACAGGCCTATATCTGTATAAATGATAAAAAATATAATATATTTTATGTATAATGCACTTTCCATCTGTGGTATCTCAAAGTGCTACAGAAGGCATAATATAACGTGAGACATAAAGTCATATTCAGTAAAATCCCAGTGAATATATAACAATAAAAAGTAGTTAAAAACAGTCATAAACATCCCTAAATAAAAAGGTTTTTAGGACCGATTATTGTATTGTTGAAATAGGAATCAGACAATATGGACATATTGCGTGGTAAGAAAGTTAATGTCCATCATCCCTATATTTGACTCACTGAAGATTCCCAGCGACCCACTTTCAGGTTATGAACCAGCCGTTGAGAATACACGCTTTGGTGGATAATGTGTTATTAGAAACATTTTGAGCCCTGAGTTGTGTCTGCCAGGCCAAATCTTGTGTTCTTTGTTTGTCTAGGCAGTCAGTGTTGTACTGCCACAGGCTCGTACCCATACATGAGTTTGATACAGTGCATCGCACTGTTCCCTCTCCACAAAGTAGGAGGGTTGAGCTCCCAAGAATAACAGAGTGAAATTCATCTCGGTTTCAATGGAAAGTTTTACTGTTGCATGGTTGGACTTGTATTGTTCTCACAAAGGCCTTTATGTTGCCGCCAAAGTGAAAAGTCTGCGGTAAACATATTTATGCCGAGAGCCTCGGCCAGTGGAGTGGTTATGGTTCCTTGTAAAGCAGTAATAGTGATCAGACGGTGGTTCACTCAGTCCTGGGTAAAATTACAACACGTTATCATTGGAGACGAAATGACTAATAATGTAAAGTTAATGATTTTTTATATATATATATATATTTCTGGAGGAATAGTTTTCACTGGACGTTTTTTTTGTAGATTCAACCTCTGAAGGACCACACAGTATGAAGCAACAACAACGTGTGCTTGATGAGCTCGAACCACCAGAACCACACTCACTCTAACATGCAGTGTTAAATGTGTGTGTGTGTGTGTGTGTGAGCGAGCATGGACGCGCATCACTGTGACCTGTGCCATTCACGGAGCTCCGGTTTACCCAGAGTTCCACTGGGTTGCGCAAAAAGTGACCACAGCTTTAATTAAAGCAACATGTTTGCAGCTTGAGTAACGCTCTACAACCCTCCCTGCCCTCTCTCCAGACGTACACACAATCAAACACACACAAACACAAGCAGGGACTTGTGAAAGCTATTTCTGACGACTGCGTACTTTAATGACACGTTAGGAAAACCATTTCCCATCATGCAGTCATTTCACTTGATTGAATGGACTTCCCGCTCATTTGATGTAATGAACCAGAGGCCAGAACGTTTCACCTGTCGGTCTGAGGTCTCAGAGAAGATGTATCCAGTTTACTCTGACTGCTACTTCACACGTCCACGGAGGATATGTCTTCTTTTCTTTTTTGTCTTTTCTCTTAACCACATTTTAGGTGCATTCTGTTATTACTTGTCCAAGTTGGTTTCCATCATCATGTCCTATAATTACCAACAGGAAGTTTGTTCGTCCTGTTTCTTCTCTCTAAATATGCAGCTGTGATTAACAAACTGGCGCAGAAACACGTTTTTTTTCTTTTAAATTGAATTTAAAACTATGATAATTAAGGGAAAAGGGATGATTTTCTGCGACCCACCTGTGACATCTCTGTGCCCCTCAAAAGGGCATGGCCCACACTTTGGGAACCACACCAAGAAATAAATCAAACTCTAATAACGAACCCCAGACCCTTTGATAATAAGTGGAGTTGTCAGAGCAATACGCTCATCTGTTGACCATTTAGCAGCACGACCAAAGCTGTGATGGAAGGTTTTTTGGGGTTTCGCTCCAGGGCTCATTAGCAGCACTAATGATCCACGTCCATCGTCCAAGTTGCGGAATCCAAACTAGCAGCTAACCAGATGAAATAACCGTGGAGTCTAATGGAAAGCCGTGCCCCACTGAGTTCTCAGTGAGATGATACAGACGGAGGAATGTGGTAAAGTTCACAATTACCCCTGTCAGAGCTGTTGAGGGTCCAAAAAAATCAGCTTGGTATTAAGAGAGGATAAACAGAAGAAGCCATACAGATTCCAGGGAGCTTTGTTTTCCAAGTTGTGGTGAAGTGTCATAGCTCGGAGCTGGACCTCTCAGACGGATCTTCTGGGAAAGGCTCTCAGACGGGGGGGAGTGAAGAGACAAGACTCTGTCGGTGTCTGTGCGTTTGTCTGCTTTTTTTTGTATGTTTTTTACCAAGTGTGTGTGTGTGTGTGTGCTGAAAGATTCCTTTCTTGAATTTATTGTGATTATTTGTGTGAGTGTAATGTGTGTGTACTCACACGCTGCATGTGAAGAGATGAAACATGAGCCGTGAGTCACGGAGGGTCGACTGGAAATTCAGACAGACGGCTGGATAAAATAGGAACCAGAAGCTTAACGTGTTGAAGGCTGGCTTACAAACAGAGACGCAGAGTTTATTTTAGAATACACCTGATTGACTTCAATTCACGTCCCAGGACTGGTTTTGTAGACAGTGGGAAATGTGCAAATTTGTTTATGCGAATGATCTCAAGGCAGCACAAGTCAAATCCAGAACCACAGAACTTGATGCAATAAAGTTGAACAAAGGCCTTCAAGAAAAGTTCAACTCTCGGATTTCTCACGCTCCTGGGTTTCTGGACACTCCGAAACAGATTTGTTGAAAAAGGGATATGATGTAGCACATCCCTAGGATGGTGCGGTCATCGTGGTCATCTCGCCTACTGTTCATTTGTCATCTGAGGTTGGCCAAGAGGGAGAGGAATTTAAAGACGGCATCTTGCGTAAATGCACCACGTATGTCTGCTAGTGTCCAAACATGGTGCCTTTTCTATCCTACAGCGCAGAGGGAAGTGAGAACGTTGAGTCATGTTAAAGTTGTAAATGTAGAACAGATACCCAGGGCGTTTGACACTACCAAATATTTCCGTTCGTCATCAATTTTTATTTTTACTTCATCACATTTTCCTCATATCTCTCTTCAGGTCAGGTGTCGGGGAACAACAACGCCACCTTCATCTCCAGTGGTCAGGTGATGAACTTCAGCGGAGACGTCATCGTTGTGTACGTAAGCCAGTCTTCTGTGGGCTGTGACGAGGCGGGGAAGGAGGACGCCTTTGGTAGCCCCGTCCAGGAAGAGGCCAGCGAGACAGCTCCAGCTTTCCAGGACAGTCTGAGGTCTCGAGGGGATTCCACCTCCCACACCACAGTGCCGGACGAAACTCTGCCAGTTCAAGAGGTGATGGAGGAGCAGGCACTGGGGAAGTGAAGGCTTTTGTTGGTCTGTTAGTTCTATACAGTCAGTTGAAAATGAAAATAACATCTAAAAAAAGTTACATGGACCACGTTGGATTCTTCAAGTGGTTTCCCCTCTGATCCAAGAGTCTTCAACAACTGTTTTGGGACAAGATGACTCGGAGGACTGAGAACCTACGTAGACTATGTGACGTAACCTACGTAAACATCCCCTCATGAGTTGACTTTGGACATGAAGGTTAACGTCTGAGATCCATGCGTATTGTCAATTTTTCAAAATAAAATCAGTAAGTTTCCCTGCTCAGACGTTAGCCAGTAAAAGCCGCCTCAGGCATCTCGTTCATGCCATGTTCTGTTTTCCAGTGGAAACCTTCAGGCTCTTTAAGATGGAAACTCCCTTCCATCCAGACAGTGGTGGGAAATTTTTGCTAGGAATTGGATGTGGGACTAGAGTTGAAACTGTAAGAACATCCTGTTTTTATGGTTGTATGAAAATTACAGATGTGCCTTAATAAAAAAGAAAAAGTTCCATTTTCCATTATCCACACTTAATATTAAATCACAAAGATTGATATCTGTGGAGTCACCAGTGAACATTTCACCTCAGGCAATACCAGCACTTTGCCTCACAGGAAAATAACCACAATGTGGAGATGATTGACTCCTGTTAAAAGGTAATTTTGTAAGAAAGGGAAAATATCCAGCGCTTCCATTCCAACAAAAAAAACACTTCAATTATTCCAGCATTACATGGAGTTATATTTTGTTTGCAGGACAATCAAAAGCTATTCCAGTACATGGTGCAGAGAAATTGTTTATGTAAACATTATCATTTTTTTTTATTTCTTCTTATTGCACCTCAGGTGCAGTTTGTGTCTAAGAAAAATGCTATGCATTTGATAAGCTATTTTATGACTGATTTCTTTTTTGTTGTTTGAAATGTGTAAGCCTTAATGAAGAAAAAGAAAATAACTCCAGCTGCCTTTTTTTTTTTTTTTTTTTTTTTACAAAAGTGAATTTTAGATAGTAGGATTCTTATGGGATTTGCAGTATCTTTGTATTTATTTCCAGGGAAAACCATGGTGATGTAATGAGAACCCACGTTCTCCTTGTATTGATTTGATTGATGGATGTGTTCTGTAAAATGCGTCCCTTCTCGGAAACGGCACGGTTGGATTAGAAGCTCGTATGTACAAGTATGCGCCCTTCGTATGATTATTTAAATATCAATCAAACATGTTGCAATGAATGACTGAAAGATTATTTTTGATTGAATAAAATATGTTTTGCATCTAATCCTTCCTGGGACGGCTGCCATCCCTCCTCCCTGTGGTTTCTCCCCCGTCGGCTCTCCTATTCTGAGCTTCACCAAATTACAACCAAAGAGACATTAATCTCCCCCAGGATGATCTCTAATCTTTCTTGAAGCGAATGCTAATTACACATGTGGCCCAGGCCCTGCTTTGTCTCTGTCCATGTGTTGACAGACCTGGATGAAGGCGGACGGGCGGCGGCTCATCCTGCCTGGCAACGGTGAGCATCTGTGAGGAGAGGCCGCTCTAGCTGTCCTTCCCACCAACCAGCGTCACACAGAGACCACATGAGAGGAGTTGGAAGTGCTTATTTAAACCTGGCTGGGCAGCTGGTCTGTGAGTGAGTGTGTCTGTGTGTGTGTGTGTGTGTGAGAGAGAGAGAGAAGGGTAGAGAGAGCACTTGTTTAAGCTTATTTAATGGCATTTTAAAAACAGGAAGTTGTGACTAACTGTCACATGGCTCACATGAAATCTGGCTGAACAGTTGTTCTTCCTGTGTGTGCGTGTTTCTCTTACTTCTACTGCAGGAGCTTCTAAGCACTGGCGGCTGCTCAGGTGCGCCCTCTAGTGGCAGCCGACTGTTAGCGCAGGTTAAACGTAAATCATTGGAAATATGGACGTTAAAAATCTTTGTGGTTTTACTTCACAGCAATAAACAGACAACCACAACAACCGACATAGCAATAACGACTAAACGACAAAAACTGCATCAGTTGAAATATTAATAATAAAAAATAAAACTCATAAACAATGAAAGTGTAAAATAAAAGTTTATACGTTTTGAAAGGTATAAGTTAATACTTTTTATCTGCTGAGTAATGTTAAAAAAAAACAAAAAAAAACAATCTTCCTATAGAAGATTATAATCTTCCTGTTGTTTCCATGGTTCTTTGAATACTTTTGTAACTTTTTAAAAACTTTTTTTTTGCAAGAAACACTGGATGGTGGGTTAAAAAGGCCATTAAATTTAGTTATATATCACCATAAAAATAATTTGTCACTTGGGACAATGTTGATTTTCATCTTTGGGATTTAGACCTTTAACCTTTCAATATATTGGAATAGTTATAATAATCATAATCATGTGCAGTATGTTTCTACAGCAGTTCTGCACCTATGTGTTTGAGGAAGGGGGATTTGCATGTGCAAGGTTTTCCGGTTTGAATCCATCAGTTGCCTGGTTACCACTGAGACGCTCCAATCTTAGTACTGTCCAGACTTGATAGTTTGGGGCATTGTGATTTTGGTGGCAGTAGTGTTGTTGCCACTGAGATCAGGATGAATGTATTTGTATTTTTATTTATATTTCTTATTTAAGGTAACATTATTACTTTATTTAGGAGTGATCTGTGATAGAAGAGAGTCAGCTAAGGTGAAGGGAAGGATTTACAGGACAGTTGTGAGACCAGATGGATGGATTAGAGACACCAGGAATAGGTAGAAGACAGGAGAAGGAGTTAAAGATGCTGAGGTTCTCTTTAGGAGAGACAAGGATGGACAGGATCAGGAACGAGGTGATTAGAGGGACAACACAGACAGGAAGGTTTGGAGAAAAAGCCAGAGAAGACAGAATTAGAAGACTATTGATTCATTTAGGCTGATCAATTACTGTGATATTTATACATGAAAGCCACTGTTTAATATTGTGCAGGTCCAACCTTAACTGTCATAAAGAAGCTGTGACTGGAACTGTGACATCCCAGGAGCAGAACAGGAAAAGTATGTCCTTCCTTGGAAATCCCCAAACAATTCAAAGAAGTATGATACTGAAACTACAGCCACCTCAGCTGCCAACTCAGGTTTACATTTCTTATCTGCAAAATGTGTTGAACAAAGGATCGGTTCTAAGTATATGTTAATGCTGTTAATGATTAACCTCCTGGTTCAGTTAAATGGAGATCTTTTCTTTTACTTCTTCTTTTTCTCCTTGTTTGTTACTTTTTCAGGGCTTGTTTTCCATCTCACCCTGTTCTCTGCATCTTCTACTCTGACTCCAACTACATACAGTCCTACTTAGCACTATTATACTCATTATTATACTATATAACTCATTGGGATCTTTTGATTGGAGGTCTTAAGTAATTTAACAACAAAAAATATTTTCAAATTACATATTGTAATTTTAAAGAAGGAAACTGCAAACACAGCATGTTCAACAACAATGGTATCGACCTTTAATATTTGGTTGCACAGCATCTGTCAGGTACGACTGCTTTGAAAAGTTTTTGTGACCATATATAAGTTTCTTCCACTTTTCAACTGATTTTTTCTCCCATATTTTTTGTTTAATGTTCAAGGTCTTGCATTTTCACAGATTTTATTTCTCCAAGAGATGCAGCAAAGCAGTCTGTCAGTATGGATCCTACATGCTCAACTGTTGGGAGTGTGTTCTTTTCCTTGTAAACTCCTTTGTGACGTCTGTAAAAACGGTTGGTTTGCATTTCCCAGAATCTCTACTTGTTGTTTCATCTTTCCACGGAACATTTCCTCCAAAGGACTGGGGTTTGTGCAGTTACAAAAGATTTGTTCTTTTTCCCATTTATGTCTTTGCCTCAGGATTGGTGTCTTCTTTGTATATGGTATTTGTTAAAAGTATGTTCTGGGCTGTTCCAGATTTACCCTCAGGTCCTTCAATGTTTGACATGGTATTTTTTTTATCAACATTCAAGGACTTATTTCATCAGTTTTTCTCTTTCCTCTACATCCAGGAAAGTTCTTTTCACTTCCATTCCTGTGAAAAGCACTTATCACATTACACGCTGTTGAAAAAACAATTACCAAAGTATTTGAATGGCTGTTTACTGGAATTTGGAGGTTTTGAGTTTGCATTTTCTCGTCCTTTTGATGTCCTCAAACAGCTCATTTGTCTTGTCGCCATTTTTACATGGAACAGGGGTCCCTCACTACATCCATCAATGTCCTCTTTGTCTCCTACCCGGTAGCACCATCTCTAGGATCATTCTTCTACCAATGTATCCACTGTCCCTCCTCTGAACATGTCCAAACCATCTCAATCTGGCTTCTCTAGCTTTTTCTCCAAACCTTCCTGTCTGTGTTGTCACTCTAATCACCTCATTTCTGATCCTGTCCCTCCTTGTCTCTCCTGAAGAAAATCTCAGGATCTTTGACTCTGCCACTTCCAGCTCTGGTGTCTCTAAAGTTTCCTTTGCTTTGCAAATTTGCTTAAATACACCATACTGAGGACAGACCATAGAAAATGAGGACTAGCCACAAAATAGCTACAAGATTCATGTGCCTTAGCAACTAGAAGAAAAATAATCTTCATTGGACAAAATGTTAACTGTTCGAACAGGACAAAAAGGACACTAGAGCAGGACTCATGTGCTCACTCCGTGGGACTTTCATCTTAATCGATTTTTAAACTAAACTCGAGAACTGGAGACAGAAGTGTGTTTGTACTTCAGAGCGACTTCCCACTTAATTAGATGTGATTGGGGCGGAAAAAAAAAACTCAATGCTCCGATACCATTTCCATCCTTGACTCAATCTCACTGTCGTCTCCTCGTATTCTTTACGCTGCACCGGAGTGAAACACTAGTGACATTTAAGGGAAAAAGATGAATGTCATCAGGTAAGGAAAAACGTGCACATTGATTGTTTATTAATGTTTTGATAGTTGATATTCATCACATTTTCAATGAAAGAGTACAGGGGGTGAGCATTTGAGCTCTTAGCTCATTAACTTGAAGACGTAATCATGTTCACTTTATTTCATAGGTCTCTGTTCATTCATAAGTGGACTTCAGATGTGTCTCTGGATGGAAAGACAGCCATAATAACAGGAGCTAACTCTGGGATTGGGAAGGAGACGGCAAAAGACCTGGCGGCCAGAGGCAAGTGACCAGAAAAAACTCAAGTAGTTTGTAATAATAAGTGAAGAAAATAACCAGGAAAATAATTGTATTATTTCATTAAACTGATTTTGACACAAATAAGTCGTTATGGATTCAACTGAGAGACAGCAGAAGGTTTGTCTGGTTTCCTCAGATTAAAGATTGGAAGAACTCTGTCTTATCCTAATCCCTGTCTTAACATGCCTGTACAGACAGGTACAGAACTTTAAGAGAACCTGATCTGTGCAGGTGCTCGGGTGATTTTGGCGTGCAGGGACATGGCCAAAGGAGAGCAGGCTGCCCGTGACATCATGAGGGAGGTGGAGGGAGCCAGGGTGGTTGCCCGACAGCTGGACTTGGCCGACACCAATTCCATCTGCCAGTTTGCCGAGAATGTCTACAACAGTGGGTGACAGTACACAGATCCTCTGCATGGAGAACACACTCCTAGAATTAAAATCTGTTTTCCAGGTGAAAAGAATCTTCACATCCTGGTCAACAATGCCGGGGTGGCTATCTGTCCCCATGACTTGACTGTGGATGGATTTGAGATGCAGTTTGGCGTCAATCACTTGGGTAGGAATGGACACATTGACACTTATTTGAAGAAATTATATGTGATAAATTTATGATTTAAATTCACGTTTCATCCATTCATCATCTTCATCCACTCGTCCTTTTCGTTGCCTTAATTTTCTGATTTTATGGGAAAAAAAGTTGTAGAAATGTAGAAATGTTGCAAAGTAAATTGCTATTGCTACACATTCCAAAAACATTCACATCTGAACTTGATAAAGTATCACCAAAACAAGTAAAGCTACAGTCGTATTATCACAATAACAGGTGAGTCCACTGGACGTTATGTTAGCAGATCCATGTCCACTTCCTTCCAGGGCGAGGCCACCACTGCCCTGAATGTATGATTAATGAGGATACGGAAACCCATAACTTTTACCATATGTATTTTATAAGTAGTCTGCAACACCAAGTACCAGTGTACCTTAAAAAACTAAATTCTAATATAAAATGTATTAGCAGTTCACCACTGCTATTATACTTTTTATACATTGTGTCTGATCCAGTAATCTAAGTCTTTATTCTTGCCATATTTACCCAAAGCTGTGGCCTTGTGCTCAGCTCATTCCTCTAAACCAGGGGTTTTCAAAATGTGGGGCGGGCCCCCCTGGAAGGGCGCGGTGCGATGCTGAGGGGGGCACGTGTGATCCTGGGGAACAATTGAACTATATCTCTTTTTTTGTTTTCTTTATGTTAACAAGGATACAATGTTATGCAGAGGTGTAGCTAGAACTATTTTATAGACAAATGCTGTTATTTATAATTGCAGCGGAGAGTGGGTGGTGGGGCGGGGGGGCGCAAATTGTTTTCTTCTTGCTAGGGGGGGCGTAACAGAAAAAGATTGGGAAGCACTGCTCTAAACCATACTCCCTTCATCAAACCTCAAAAAAAAAGTATTCTTTTATTTATTTGACCTCTTCTTGCATGTGTTCTTGATGACCTCTGTATTTCCCTGTCCTCCCAAGGTCACTTCTTCCTGACTTTTCTCCTACTGGACCTGCTGAAGCATTCAGCTCCATCCCGTGTTGTCAACGTGTCGTCCTCTGCTCACAACATGGGGAGAATCAACTTTGATGACCTGAGTGGTGAGAAGGACTATCACCCAGTCAGGGCCTACGCACAGAGCAAACTGGCCAACATCCTGTTCACCAGGGAGATGGCCAAGAGAACTGAAGGTAGGAGGAGTAGCTTTAATCAAACCTCTAAGTCTGTTTCTTATAGCGTCATTGTGGCTTTTTGCTCATGAAAATCTGACATGAACAGAATTCCTTGCCAATGTGAGAGTCTCGTGTTCAAACCACATCCACTCTGGGCAACAAAAAAAGAAGACTGGATCTAGAGAAAAAAAAATATTTTAAAATAAAATTTAAAAAATTATATAACTTTGCCTAGGAGAAATATATAAATACAAAACCTCAGGAAGGGACTGGGTTACAGCAATTTGGCTTTTAAATATGCATAAAAAATAATGTTATTCAACCACAGAATAAATACAAGCATCTATTCTTTAGTTTTTGTTCATAACAAAACCGTCTTCCGCTCCTTTCACCTTCCTTTCCCAGCACTAGGCATCACTACTTATTCGGTGGACCCCGGAATGGTTAACACTGACCTTACCAGGCACATCAGACGCCCTCTTGTGGACGTATTTAAGAGCTTCAGTACGCTGCTTAAGACTCCAGCAGAGGGCGCATGCACCACCATTTACTGCATCGTTTCCCCTGAGAACCAGCTGATGACGGGAGGCCACTACAAGTCAGTCACTACACAAACATGTTTCCTTTCTTATATTTACACTTATCAAGCCGTGTCATAATATAAATACGTCATAATATATGATTTTTTTGTGTGAAAAATGTTGTTATTTAATTTGCTAAAAATAAGTCAAATAGTTCTTTTAACATTACTGTTTTGTTTAGGAGCAGTAAGGACAGACAAATCATTGAGATGAGACAAATTGAAAAAATATACACAGGTTTACTGATAATAATGAGAATAAACTAACATTGTCATATAAGAATAAACAGTTACATCCTTTGTCCCTTATTTACTACTGTGAATCAAAGTTTTCCCTTTTACCCTGTCCACTGTATCCTCTGCTCTAAAGCGGTTACACCTGAATATTTGCTACTCCAAAATGAACATTTCTGATCACGTGTTTTTCCTTGCAGGGACTGTGCCATCTCCCAGGTCTGCAGAGCAGGTCTGGACGACGGCACCGCCCTGAAGCTCTGGGCAGTGAGCTGCCGCCTCCTTGGAATCTGCTGGAGATAAACTGCAGTGTGTGGATTATTATCACATCCTCTTGTGCCTACAGTGTTTTCACCTATTTCACCATATGTTAAATCTGGAAGACTCACATTGTGTGACTCTTTTACAGTTTGGTATCACGTTGAAAATGTTATGAGGAGGATGTGAAGGTAGATGAGATTGGAGTATAGTCTTTTATTCCAATTTATAATATTATTCCAATTTATAATTGGAATAATTATGATTATTAAGTGAATATTTTTTTCCTGGGCAAAGAACTAACCCTCAGTGGTGAAATTAATACAATACTAACATTGATAAGCAACTGTTGCCAGATGTGATAGGAATAAGGCCACATCATGTACATTGACCATGATATTTATTAGCCATTAAGTTGTAAAAGTCCACAATTGAATTTCAGACCCAACTTCCAGAGATCCTGCCAGAAAAGCAAGTAAAGCCGTAGAATCTAAATGTTGAAGGTTGTGGATAACAATGTTTTCTAATATAACAAATCAACATCAGGTGTCAATAGTCTGGAGCAGTGGTGTCAAACTCATTGTTACCAGGGGCCACATTTACAGCACAGTTTCCTTAGGGTTGGTTCTTAATGGAAGACTGTATAGATCTGACCATGCCATGATCTGTATGCGTTGCTGGAGTAAATTATAAGTTATTTTACTAAAAAAAGGTGTTAATTGAAACGTCCAGAAATGTGATTTAATAAACCGGTACCCGTCTGTGGGTGAATTGGTGCCGAGTCACAGAAAAATAATGTTTCCTTTTGGCTCCATCTGTCTATTACTTCCACTTGATCCATACCCATATCAACAAAAGAACTGACCAATAGAATGGCTAGGATTCCATCATCAATAATGCAACTAATATTTGATTAGGAAATATTTTCACAGTGAAGACAACAACAATGAACTCAAAATGACTCAGTCATTAATACAAGATTCTAACCTTGTATTATGGTCTGGTAGTAGAAAATTATAGGCTGTGAGCACTGGAGAAATCCTTGTTGCGTCCATGCATAGTTAATTCGTGAAAATAATATGAGACGGCCCGTGGTTTAACAGTGCCACCTAGAGACAGTTTGGTTTTAAGAGAATGTTGCTAAACAGTAACTAAAGTTGAAGTTGTGTTGACAGTTTCGACAAACTTGTATCAGGATGGATATAATTATAATAAATATATATATAATAAAAAATATGTGGATTCTCTGATTATTATGTGTCTTTTTTTTTTTTCAAAAGCAGAAACTTCACTTTCTAACCCTGATATGGAACATTTTCTGGGAAGCAGTTGTGTTTAGATCATTTTTAGATATTTCTCCATTATTTACATTGCATCAAAAATAAAAACATCAGTGGGGCCTGAGCCGAGATCATATGTGTGTGATTGTGTGTATTTCAAAACACAGATTCAAGGATTGATTGTTTTGACAATATTTATTTATTTTTTGAATAACAACATGTACTCCAGGGCCAAGAATGTTTCAAAGAAGCGAGCACAGCAGATCGTAGAGTAGATGATTCAAAAACTGCACCACCGTGTTCACTGGAAGGTGACTCCACTCTGAGCGATATAGGCATTTAAATTGTTCTTTTTGACAGATATTATTACCTGTAAGCTAGAAACCGTGGTACACTTGGATTTTCTCTGGGTTTCTGTTCAAAGCTATAAACACCTGCAGAATAGGACGATCTAAGCTAAAACACGGTAAAAATTCTTCACGCCTCCTATAGGGTCACGAGTCTGCAAAACGAAATAGTCCACAACACGGAGACACCAGCCAACAAAATGTGCCTAATAAACCTGACAGTCAGAGCCACACTGAGTAGCCTAGAAATGTCGGAGGTGTGAGAAAGTGCTTAAAAGTACGTTATTGCCACTGCCACCAGGAAGCAGGAAGAGAAAGATAGAAAAGGGCATAAAGGTGCAGAAGCAGAGACGAAGCGTTCAGAGAGAGAGAAAGAGAGACATGCTGAGGGACTACACAAGGATATATGTATATATATATATATATATAGTTATGCATATATAGATATAACAGACTACAGTGTGAGCGGCGACGGTTGTCAAGCAGCGGCAGAGAAGAGATAGAAGATAGGAAAAGTCAGATCAAGCTCAGCGAGGTACAACAGTGCGAGGCGAGGTGAGCATGCTGGCAGCACAGAGATACGTTTATAATAAAGCCGGAGACACAGAATATCACAGGTAAAGGCCAGAGCGACAGTACACTAGAAATCTACAGGCTATTGGCTATACATTGGACACTCAAGCTAATTACAGGTGCTACATACGGTATATGTGTGTATATAAATGTATATTTATAGATATATAGATACTGAGGAGATACAGAGTACGGTACAAGCTGAAGAAGCAAGGCAGAGCATGCACGTGCAAAGGAAGCAGCGGAAAGTCCAGCAGCAGATGTTGCAACACGTCAGGCACTCGGAGGCTACTGCAGTGGGGCCCCGCCCCCTCACTCTGTCACATGACTGATGTTGACTGTGTCTCAGTGTTGTAGGAGAATGGAGAAGCAACACAAACGCTGTTCATTTGGCCTAACTGCACATCTTCAGTGGCCCACATCTGGTATCAAGGATATGGGTGAAAACCAAAAATGACATTTTACTGCCCCCTATGTACGGCCAAAAAACTGTTTAAAATTGAAGTCGTTGTGACACTGCTAACCTGCAAAAGTGACCTGTGCATTTGAACCCATCACCAAAGTGACTAGAGGGCAAGGAAAGGTGCCATGGTCAGTGCACTTCAGTGGTAACTTGCCGGTTGGTGGACTCTACGGCCCTAGTCTGCGTCCTTAACCACCACTGCCTCAAAATATTGTTAAGTTGTACTCAAATTTGTGGTCAAGATCAATTTTAATATGCATTGATTGGACCTTTTGGGAATTACACAGCAAACATTGGGTCGCGTATGGAAATTTTTGCTCTTTGTCCAGTTCTGCCCAACAAACTAGCTTAGAGCCAGAATTGGGTGAAAGAGGGGAGAGGGTCAGAACCAACACTCTGGACCAGGGATGTAGCCAGACCCCTTAAAATGGGTGGGCCCTGAAAAAATTAGGATGGGTCAATTCCCAAAGTATTATAGCCAAGTTTGATCAGCCCTCTCATTGGATTGGGTGGGCCTGACTGACAAGGCCCACCAGTGGCTACACCTATGCTCTGGACACCATCAATTTATTTGTCCAGAAGGCCCAAAGGGGACATCATCAACCAGACAGTAAATTGATTTACCCTGATGTTGGACTAGGGCTCGTCCAGGACACTAGATCTGGTCCAATATTTTATCTAGCCTTCACGGAATGATTTGTATTGTCGTGTACATGTGGGATACCAAATATGGGCCACAAAAGGCCTATTACTATGTGACACACCTTGGGCAGTTTGTTTGACATTAATGAGTGCAATGATACAGGTACAAGGAGCAGAAGCAAAACAGTTAGTTCCACCTGATTCCTGACACATTCAGTCCAAAGAGCTTAGAGTTACACTGTAGAATATTAATATAGATCTTTTTTTTTTTTTCAAACATCCACAAATGAAACAACCATCAGACATTGTACATTATTAAGTCATGTTAACACTCTAAAGTGCACATAGCTCCCCCTGTTGGAGGAAAACGAGACAATACTGGCAAATTCACACTAAGGCAACACAGTTACAAACACACTGACGTACACGTGGTCACATACTGTCACTTACACACATATAAATAAATAAATTAATAAATAAAATAAATAAAACAAACATACACACATACAGACACACACAGGGCTTCAGAGTCAACCATGGCGTTGATTAATCTCTATCCTAAATGTTTATCTCAAACCAGAGGAAATCTGTCTTTAAAGCCAAGTCCCTGAAACACACACACACACACACACACACACACACACACACACACTTTCACACACACACACACAAAGACAGACGGAGAGTATTTTGTACTACCGAGATGAAAATACAAGTACTCTGTATCGGTGATAGAGAAAATATGAATCATTGTACCTCACAAATACTCTCTGGTTATACAGTATGTCTTATATACACGTGTGTATACACACAGATATGTAGTCAGGACATCTCCAAATACTATTTACACTCTATGATCAAAAGTGATTGTACACTGAGCGACCATGTTGAGCAAAATTGTGCTTTTCTAACTTGTTCTAATGGGAAAATGCTACAGACCCGCTGGTTGGCTAAAACCATGGTTCATGCTCTAACAGCAGCCCGGTGTAGCGCTAGTTTAGTTGTTTTGTCTAACTCTACCGTATACATTTGGTTTGAGAACTTGATTATCGTTTATATATGTATATATGTATATACTGTATATATATTTATCGTACACTGGAACTCACTCTATAATTTAGGATACTTTGCAGCGTCTCTACTGTAGATTGGACCCACACTGGAGTATTGCTTGTGAATGAACGAATACTAGTGAAATCTGAGTTGCAATGCTAATAGGGATTGTCCCCCGGTATTAAGTGCAAGTGATGTCAAGGTAACGATAGCTGCAAATCAGGAGAGGATTCTAAACGCAGTTATTGCCCATTTCCAGTTTCCCCAAATTTAATAATTCAGCAGTAAGTGCTCATTCAAACCCTACTTAAGAAAAACAAACCCTGTACGCAAGTAAAACTGTAGGATTTTATATATATATGAAGTTTTAATCCTCAAGATTTGGGTCTTTTCAAAATATGACCCCTCAGAACTATGGTCTGTTGTATGGCTAGCTCCGACTAGTGGACAGGTGGAGTACTACAACAGAAACAAACCAACTTTAGATCATAGCTCTGACCGATAGGGAGCTCAGGTGGCGGAGTGGTTGAGAAATGTAAAGTACCCTTTCATAATATTGGCGGCAGTGGTTCTAAATCTTGGAGTCTGGTCTCCTGAAGGATCCCAAAGACCTGAGATGATTCTAAAGGCAGCATTTCGATCCGTTCCACGTCATGGCCTGACCTGGATAAGGTTCAACAAGCTAAAACCCTGATCTAGAATGTTGATCCCCCTCTTTGTGAGTCCCATCTAATCCATAACGGCCTAACAATCTGACTACATCTATTTGTTTTTCCAAAGTGAGGGATCACCTTAAACCTTGGACTATGACCAGGTGACATAAATGAGCTACTTGGTTCTGACTGTATTGATGGGGGTCAGGGCGGTTCTCTTGGAATGTGTTTTCTAAAAGGTAGATTTTGTAAGACCGTGGTTGAAAAGACCAGAAATCTTGAGTATTAAAACTTTCCTTTAGCATCAGACTCACTCAGCTGCACTGAAAACCTCTTAGCCTGTTACTGACATCTGCATAAAGATAGTAGGAACACACAGAGTGTATTTGACATGGTGACGGATGATGGACAGACATATGTCCCAGAATCCTCTGAAATCTCCACAACTGGACATAATATCCTCCAACACTGAGCAACATTCTGCACCAATTAGCTATATTTCCTCCACCTGTGACCACATGCTGACAGGCGACGGGGTGAAAGTTTCCGGAATCACAACACTGTGCAGATGTAAAGGCAGTTGATCAAGCTGAGGTAAAGTGAAGTGCTTTTCTTCTTTAAACCGTAATTTGTTAAAAATGTTAAAGTTCACATTAGAACAACAACCACATTTGGCACTTAACGACAAACCCCGGCAAATGAGAGATGATTGAAAAATAAACTCTTCCTCATTCACCTATTGCACGAGCAGAAGTTCATAATTGTCACATAAAGGTACATATAAAGTTACATCACTGACACTACTCTGGGACCTACTGCACTAGAGGAAAAGCAGACACTTTCACATAAAGGCTTGGGACCAAGTCGGTCCACAGCAAAGCTACAATATATAAGGTATGGATATACTGCATTTGTGTATTATTTGTAATATTATTTTGCAAATATATTCTTAAATATGAGACTCTGGAGGAAAGAGATAGAGGAAAGAAAAAGAATAACCCAGTTTCCACAACAAACAACTCATCCGTCAAAGAACATTGGAAAAGGAGACAAAAAAAAAAGCAAGGATTTGTTAATACCAGTCTTATAGATCTTGACCAAGTCGTTCGATCTCCTCAATGAGAAAGTCGATGTCCTCAAAGGTAGCAGCAGGGTTCGAGATCACCATGCGGAAAAAGTTGACCTTGTCCCCCTGCGGCTGGTAGCTGACCATGGTGGTGCCGTACTCCATCATCCTGGCCTTGATCACTGGAGCCACCTGGAAAAAAAGAAGATGGTTGAACATACAGGAGGTTTCACCTGGAGCTACGTTGCTGGTCTTTAGAGAATGTTGAAGCCAGGTGTAGACTGTGTGATGGTGGCAGCCATTGGCAGCTCACACTGTACCAGTGAATCTCATGTTGTCAGTTCGCAGCTCATTATTTGTCCGCCATGACTGGAATGCTCACATTGCAGTCATGGGGCAGTGGTGGCCTAGTGGTTAAGGAACTGGACTGGGGTCTGGAGGGTCCCATGTTTGAATCCACCAACTGCCAGGTTACGACTGAGGTCCACGTAGCATCGCATCGTGCCCAACCCGGACCCCGCACCAACCTGCACACTGTTCACTTTGGTGATGGGTTAAATACAAAGATGACATCTCGTTGTGTGCTGTGTAGTGAATCACAATGACAAGAAGTTTGCTTCCCCTCCTTCCTTCCTTCCTTCCTTCCCTCCTTCCTTCCTGCACAACCATACACATGTCTGACTCCTGTAGCCAAAACTGTCTTGGATAAAAGTATTGTATGTAATTGTAAAAGTATGTATTATGAATAAAGATGACAAAGCAGAAGATACGCGTGCACTCACAGTTGCTCGAGAGGCAAAGTGCTAAGAATAGAAGAAAAACTTGGAAAGGTCTTCAAGGACAATCCCCTGGTTCAGTCACAGGACGACATCTGCAGCATGTTGTCATATTCTATACAAGTGCTCTGTAGCTCCCTCCCGTTTCTTCCAAATGTCCTGCAGGTGTCTGGCTAATGCAGATGGCCATCCTGAGAAATAATCAATCAAGCTCTGTCCCCATCAAATCTGTCCACGTTTCTGTTTTTGGACAGGTTTCCAGATGCTCCTCTTCCACCAGTTATTTGGAAATTTTAGAAACTACCTTTTTGTTTGCACTCTTTTTCTCAAAGTGATAACTGCAAAGGTTGACATAACATCGTTCTTAATGTGACAATCCATTCCCAGCATATGAAAACTGAGACGCAGATGTAACGACTACACACAGAATGATGAACAATGTCTCTCTCTTTTCTCTATTTAGTCAAAATATCCTTTCAATAACACAACTTGAACATATACACACAAATTATGTTTATGTGACAAGTGGAAGAGTGAACGATATGGAAGAAAGAAAGGAAGGAAAGAACGCAAACTCCTTGTCATTGTGACATTGTGATCCACACTCTGCAATGAAATGTGACTTCTGCATCTATCCCATCATGAATCTGAACAGTGGGCAGCTTCGAGTGCCAGTAGGTGGGGATGCAGCACCATGCATTTTCAGCACTTAGTGGGGAACTAATTATTTTGTGTAGTCACGAGGCATTGTTGATCAACAAAGATGACAAAAACAACACTAACACAGAGGTAAAGACCTTGCACTTGTGTTGTCACAAAGGCCTTGTTAATCAAAGTATTTCAATGATGCCGCAACACAATTCATCAGTGTCTATCTTAGATTTCAACCTTTAAATCTCCGGTTACAATACACACCTTACTCCTCTGGTTTAACTCTTTGCTTTAATTCCCAGATAGAAATAATAATAATAATAATAATAATAATAATAATAATAATAATGATAATAATAATAATAATACATTTTATTTAAGTGCATTTTTTTTAATGCACTTTCCATCACTGGGATCTCAAAGTGCTAGTAAACCCGCTAGCCTTTGGTATTTAAACCATCGACTTTTGATCACCAAACCTGTTTTCAGGAACACAACAGTTAGTGGAAAAAAAAACAGGCTGCATTTGAAAGAAAGTTACGGAAGCGCATTGCTGCCACACTTAGACTTATACACATCTTGTAACTGTTTCTTTTTCTCCTCTTTATCTTCTATATAGCGGACCCCTGGAGGCAGGTACCAGAAGCAGACGTTGGTGTGCTGAGGCTGAAAGAGAGGAAGAGAGGGAGGAGGGGGAAGTGTTATAAGGGGAGCACTCTTACGTTTTAAAAATGCAAATATAATGAAAAAGAAGGGACATGGGTCGGTTTGGATGGTTTGTTTAGTTGATTTCTTTTTAAAGCTTCTGCAAACAAAGCCATTTTGCAGTGCCCTGATGCCCTCTAGTGGTAAAACAGAAATACGACATATATACGACAATACGAGATTTATTTTGTCAGCGCTGCATGTCTCTAATATAGGGACTGAGAAATTATTATTATAATTATATTTATTAATAATAATTATGATTAAATTGTTTTTCAAATTGTGACAAAGAGGAAAATCATGACTAATTGCACCTCATCATAGAAAAATGCCATTTTAAGAAGCTTAATAATGTTAATTTTTCCTGGAAAAGCTATCAATAAAATGATGCATGAGTCAAACTTTTTTCATTCAAAATAATTTGCTGGTGTTTTCTTTTTCATTCATTGTTGTTGTGTGCTGGAGATCCTGTTATATGGAAATATGGCTTATTTAAATGCTGGTAATGAAAAATATTTAAGAACTACTATTCTACAGATATTCTTCTCCTATCTACTTATCCTTTTTTCTGTGGTTGCCACAGCGAATCTACATTATATCATTCCCTTCTCTTCCCATCACTCTGTTCTCTCCTACCTGGTAGCTCCATCTCTAGGATCATTCTTCTACCAAACCATCTCACTCTGTCTTCTCTAGCTTTTTCTCCAAACCTTCCTGTCTGTGTTGTCCCTCTAATCACCTCATTCCTGATCCTGTCCATCCTTGTCTC
>JAFBJS010001783.1:60224-132689 GCA_016785265.1 Paraplagusia blochii | reverse complement strand
GAATCTCAGCATCTTTAACTCCTCCACCCCCAGCTCTGTCTCCTGTCTTCTACCTATTCCTAGTGTCTCTAATCCATCCATCATGGCTGGTCTCACAACTGTAAGTTCTGTCAACCTTTCCCTTCACCTATTCTTCTCCTCTCTTCCACAGTGTCCACTGCTCTGAACAGTTGATCCTAAGTATCTAAACTCCTGCTCCTTAACCAGTGCACCACCCTGTATTGCTATTTCAGACATTTATATAAATTTAGTCTAATTTATAGAAAGAAATATTACGTACATGGCATATGTTACATATCAAAGGCCATCAAAAAAACCTTGTTTGCTTGACTGCTTGTTTTAGTACTTCTTGTTTGGTGGAATAACTCCTCTTGTGTGGTCACAGAGGCATTAGGCATTGATGAAAAACATAAATGTCACAAATCAGCTTTCCAAATAAAATTTGCTGTCTGACAACACACAACAAATTGACTGTCAACTATGAAAAGGTCATTGAGCAGACACACACGTAGAGACATTAAATAAATAGGTTTATAATATACTTCTTGAAAAATCATGGAAGGAATATTACTTTTCCTCATACTCTGGTCTTAGCTGATACTGAGGCTGATGCTCTGGTGGCAAGGATTTGATATTCACTGATCTAAACTTCTTATTGACAGCAAAGGAAATAAATGAGTGTAATATGCGACAACAATAATAAAAAGTTTAAACCAAAAAACTCAGATTCCCTTTAAAATAATCTAAGCGTTTTTTTTTTCTTGATTTCTTTAACAAAACCCTCGCCTTCAGTATTTCTCAGCCTCCAAAACCTGAACCTGGCTCCGCCTCCTTCCAGCGACAGCGTCGTTCATTACCCACGTGTGATCGACCAACCACGGCGGCCTCATTTATACAGCGACACCAGTTTGTTGGTCGTATTTTCAACCTCTCGTTGATGTAAAGGCTTAATGGTTGCCACAGACAAGTGAGCACCTGGGTCGTTGCCCAGAGTCCTCCACCCATGATTTCCCATCATCCCCCGTGGGGCCGTGATGCTCTCAGCCTGTGTGTGCCTCAGCAGGACAACAATAAGGCTAGAAACACCAGAGTAGCTTCGCCGTGAGTGACATCGTGAGCGCGGACGCTTCTTTTTCAGCCTAATGACCCGTCCAACCCGTGTGTGTGTGTGTGTGTTTGTGTGGCTCCAGCCCGGTCTGGACCCAGGATGTTTCAGACCCTCTTCTATTCACATGCAGATGAGCAATTATAGGCCATTATGCTATTCATTAGACTTAATAGCAGCACATTATAGTGGCAGCCAGAGGTAAAAATGGCATTTGTCCAACACAAAGCAGACGCAGGCTGTGTGTCAGTCAAGTCAGCTGTAATGATCTGAAGCGTGGTGAAGAGGTGGCGGCAGAAATGTGGACTGATATTGGACGTTTATGTTTTTCTAGAGAGATGATGTGGGGGAGACAAAGCAAAACAAGGGGAAGAGGAACCTACTTTTCCATCAAAGACCATCTCATATCCTTCCCTGTCCTTGATTTTGTTGTAGAGATATTCAGAAAGTTCCAGACATTTGTCGATCTGAGCCTCAAATCCAATTGTGCCCTGTTGAAAAATAAAGCAAACAACGACTATCAGGACATGAGTCTTATATTTTGCATGTTCAGGTTCAATTCCAATTTCATTTTCATGCTCCCTAAAAGGTTTTTAAACACAATCAATATTCCTATACCTGCAACAACCAGATAAATCACATTAAATGAAATACTAGAATAATTACGAAATGGAAAAATAGCTAGTTTTGATTTTTTTTTTTTAGTTGCAAAAATTAAATACATTTTGTACCACGTGGATATTTCTATGTATTTAATAATTTCTCTGACAAAGGATGAGTATATTAGCTTAAAGTGTTAATGAATGATAATTCCATGAAACTATACAAGTAGATTTTTATTTGATTTTATCAACATATTAGAACCAGACTTAATTGTTTTGCTATAGAATGTAATTTTGAGAATGTTTTGTTATTTGTAGTAAAAAGGAAAAAAACTATAATGATTGAATTCCTGACTTTTGCCCTCCACATGAGCCACAGCTTGAAGATGTCCACGTGGCGTCCACACTGCAGAGCCTTGTCTCCGGTGTCGTAGGACAGATCATAGTGTTTGTCCTGCTGGAACAGGTAACAGGCATGCATCTGGTTGCAGTTCTGCATCAAACCCTGTCGAGAAACAACAACAAAAAAATCAACAACTCTGACTTTAGCCAAAACAACAAACAGCAGCCTGCTGTTTGGGAGTCCGTGTGGGAGACATGGCCTCACTTCTTCTCTGACCAACAGGGCTGAACACTGCAGAGGCACAGACATCATCTTGTGTGGGTTCCATGTGACGGAATTGGCTCTGCAGGTGTGACAAACCAAAAGTAACAGATTAAAGTTGGACTTATTCTAATCCCACGTATTACGACTCATGCTGGAATCTACAAAAAAATAAAAAAACAATCTTCTTGCCTCTCAACTCCATCCAGTTTCCACCTGTGTCTCCGGGACATCAGAAGACTTCCACCCCAGGCTCCCTGAAAACACAAAGACAGATGAGGAAACCGGGTTATTTATGCTTGAATAAGAACAATTATTTTTGCTCAAAATACATCCAAATTTGCAGAACTATACCCTTACCAACGAAAAAAAAAACGTAAATAAAACGTTCCATATTGCCCAGAATGCAAGGGCCAACCCAAAAACATACTTTCAGTTATATATTTATGCCAAAAATTGCAAATACCATAGTTTTTGTCCAAATATCACCAAAAAGCAGGGATAGGCACTAGCCTTATCATCGGGAAAATTTAAAAAAAAAATAAGAAAACACCAGAAATGCCTCAAAATGCAAGAACTTGCCTCAAAAATTGCTGCTGAGTAAATATATTGAGCTTGAAAACCCCAAAAAATAATCTTCAAATGTGTCTAAATATCACCTGAAACCCTACCATTGACAAAAAAAACTCGATAAATTAAAAACTGAAGAAATTCCTCAGTATGCAAATTCATGCCTAAACAAATGCTGCTGAGTGAGTATTTTATGCAAAAACCATTATTTTTGAACATGTCCAAATATCATCTACAGCAGCTCAGACTTTAGCAAACTAAGGCCTGGGGGCCTGTTCAGCTTTGCAATCTGGTCCACAAAATTTGTCCAAATTATACAAGTGCAAGTGCAAGTATTGCAATTATACTCCATACATGCAATGCCCCATTTTCCCCCAATAGATGGCATTGAGAAGGCTATTGATATAGCATTTTAACCCCTGTTGCATGACTTTTAATGTCATTTATTTTAGTTCACATTAAGGCTCCATCCACTAGTTCTTTAACAAGCAATTTTTGCACCTCAGTCAAAAAGTTCGTCCAATACTGATATACATTCAGAAAGATCGCTAAATAAAAAAAAGTCGCACATATTTCTCAAAATTTAAGCTTAGGCCTTAACAAATAAGTTACAAGTGAGTTACTAATTTGAGCTGAAGTTCCAAAAACCATCATTTCTGTGGATGGGTGGGTGGAGAGATAGAGAGACAGACAGACAGACATTGATTGGCTGCTGACATTGACAGATTGACTGAACCTTTTTCTTTTACCCCCATAATCTACTGTGTGAAACTACAGGCAGGACGGTGTGTGTGCTAATAGACGTGTCGCACTGTCACTGGCTGAAGTACAGTGTCTACTTCATTAACGGAGAGTTCCTTCACCGGAAGACGTTAAAGTCAAGTGGGGGAGACGATGATTTATGGCCTCTGCTCCACATTTTCTAATCTCCTGCGTTAGGTAGGAGATGGCGGCTTGAAGACGGGTCAACTGGGAGCAGGCGGAGGCCAGGCGGACAGAACAGATTGTCAACACAGTTCCTGAGCGCTGGCTTTTTTGTCTCCTCCCTTTGTTGCATTGTGTGTGATTTTGTCACTCACGTCTACGTGCATCCAGATGTTGTACTTTCTGCAGATGTCAGAGATAGCGATAAGTGGGTCGAAGGCTCCGTACACGGTGGTACCAGCGGTGGCGCTCACGAAGAATGGCACAAAACCCTGCAGAAAAAAAAAAGAAAAGAGAGTGAAAGAAGATTAATAAGGATTAATTAGATTTTGAAAGGTTGGATCCAAAACTGGATGGAACCATATAAGAAGGTGTCAAACTCAGTTGATACTGGGCCAAAACTGAAGACAAACCAAAAAAAGCCAAAGTTATTATCAATTGTTCATATTTTCCCTTTTTTCCTGATTTGTTATGTATTATCTCATATGGAAACAAACTTTAGTTTTGCTCAGTCACTGACTGTAAAACAAATAATAAATTAATATAAGAAATTAAGTTTTGATAAACACATACAGTCCATCACTAATATTTTTTTTCTTATGTCTAATTCTCTGTGGCCTTTTAAAGTTCTATTATAATGTAAAGCATTTTTAAGAGGCCAACAACAGGATAAATCTAAATTGTTGCATTGTTTTATTGTGCATACATTGCTAGTACCAGAAAATTCACCAATATCGTGTCCAAAATTCATGGTCCATGAATAATTACTTCAGTGGCCAGATTTGGCCCATGGGCCTGAGTTTGACACCAGTGCAACACAAGATGAAACCACCTTCTGTTTGGCCTCCAGTATTCTCCCCTCCAGGTCGGCAGGAATCATTTTACCACTGTGGAAACATCACAAATGTTACTGACGCAGGCAGGAAAACATTAATGGCTTCACCTTGTCAACTGAATTCAACCATGAAATAATTCCGATTTGACAAGTTTTCCATCAAGTCAAATCCTGTTCTATAATCGAAATTATACAACTATTGGTTCAACATGTAGAAGAATTATTAAAATATAAAAGAAGTTCAACAATCAGCTAGTCAACTTTTCTCTGATTTCACTCTTCAAGACCCAACAGGCATTATCAATCGATCTCTGATCTGAGCCACAGGTAGGCTAGTGCAGTGATTTTTCAACCAGTGTGCCGTGATAGATCATCAGATGTGCCGTGGGAAATGATCTACTATCACCTAATCAACCATTGTTGGGTGTCTGCGCTGTAATGAAGTGTAGCAGATAATGTAATTCTCTTCTATTCCAGTGGGTGGCAGCACAGACTATGAATGCCTGTGAAAACAATACACCCGATAGTGATCATAACAGCAAGTGACAGCAAGATGAGCAAGTGACAGTGATGGAGAAGTTTTTGAGAAGGGAAAATGCAACAGGGCCCTGGACAAAATTCTGACCCAGATGAAGGCCCTAGTATGAGTGGACGACAAAATTCCTGTTGGCCAAATGACAACATTGATTTACCTAATTTAGCTCCTCTGTTCTCCTCTGCTGCAGTAAGTAATCAAAAAGCTCCAAATACACTATATTGTGTTCATAGAAACAGGCCCAGGTTTGACACCAAGTAAGTATTATTACATTTTGAATCTATATTATTAACTATATGTATTTTATGTACTGTGTTAAAATGTAACTTTGGTTGGTGGTGTGCCTCAGGATTTTGTAAATGTAAAAAATATGATATATAATATATTGATATTTAACATGCAGAGTGAAGAACATGTACCTCTCATCCGCTTTGATACAGATCACGCTCTCAGTCCCGATGCCCAGAGCTGCTGCACCTTTTTTGATTGAGAAATGGCTCTGAACAAATAAAAAAAAAAGAAAAAGAAAAGAATCTTTTACGGCAGATCACTCAACGACAGAAATATTAACCATGATGGCGAGAAAAGACTTGGTGACAGCATTAAGTCTGCGCTGTCTGATTCTGTCTGGTCTGAACAGAAGCAGCAGTCGTACGTGTTCAGACGTGAAGGCCACCAGTCTGGGAACGGATGACATTCCTTTCTCCTTCACTTCAGGGAACATCTTGAATCGGGCCAGCAGCATTGCGTACATGTTGGAAATAGCACCACCTAGAGGACAATTAAACCCAAAATCAACTCGTAAGGCGGAAAAAAATATCCGCGGGCGAATTTGTGTTGGAATGTTAAATCTGTTATTAAAAAAAAAAAGGGATGACACAGCCAATCAGCGTGTGACAAAAAGATGTCATCATGATGATCATGTGACGAAGGAACGAAAATTTAATGTTGTCGTGAGAGGGGTGAAGGCTGAAGTTAAAACAGAAAATTATTTTATGCTAATTGCTTTTCAAATGTCATTAAAATGCAAATTTGCACACACACACACACACACTAAAATGGTGTTGGTACCAGGAGAGAAGATGCCGTCTCCCCGTCCATCATGCCAGCCAATGATCTCCCTCATCTTCTTCAGGGTGACGTATTCCAGCAGCACAAAGACAGGAGCCACCTCATAGGTGAACCTGCCGTTACATCACATGACCAACAGCCAATGAGTCATCACCAAAAACACACACTGAATATGTCCAAAAAAAGAGCAACACAGCATCAACATCTTGTTGTTTCTGTGGTTTATAAGAAACAACAAGAAAAAAAAAACAACAAACTCCTTGTCGTTGGGATTCACACCACTGCACACAATGAGATGTGACCTCTGTATTTAACCAATCACCAAAGTGAACAGTGAGCAGCTTGAAGCGCCCGGGGAGCAGTGAGAGAGGATGGTGCCATGCTCAGTGGACCTAACTAGTGACCTGGCCGCCGGTGGATTTGAACCTAGAACTTCGGACCAAAGTTGAGATCCTTAACCTCTGGGCCACCCCTGCTCCACACATTTGTACACAGAGCTACTGTAGCAATCATAGCGGATAATTAGTGGGATCTGCCAGCTAGCTGTTTTGAATATACTATTGCAATATTTTATTTTTCATCTATTCATCTTCATCCGGGTCACAGGGGCAGCTGGTACCATCCAAATCCCACTGCTCTATCCTGTGAGGCTTCCTGTTGGTGGATTAGAATCTGAAGCCTCTAGGACCCAAGTCTGCTTCCTTAACCACTAGGCCACCACTGCCGCCGCTTTCGCGATACATAGAGTATATTTGGCTTTTAACTTTTTAGCTCCAGAAAGAGACAAATACAAAAAAAGAAAACGGAAATGTCCTTCATCTGTTGGTTTAGTGCTTAAAATTTCTTTTCATTTTTCTCCCTGCTGCTCATGTTGCTGCTCACACTGATGGGCTGTAATTAGAGTTTCTCCATCTATGGATGGAGAAGAACACATTAAGGGAAGACAACGTTTTTTTGCCTTTTGAACAAAATGTACAAGTCGACAAAGAAAAAATTCACTCTCTGTTTTTCAGAGAGCGCTCGCATTTTCATTTCTCTACAGCATTACCATAATTTAAAAAGCAGTTCATCCTCACTCCATGTTTGCGCTGATAAAACGGTGTCTTTTGTGTCTTTGCTGCAGTCACTTTCAAACCCTGCACACATGTCGGCGTGAGGCCTGTGCGTCGCACCGTTTGTGTGTGTCACTGTGTCGTCGCCAAAGGGCTGAAAAATCACTGCGTTTATCGCCTCCTCCCAAAACACACACACACACGCACGATAAAATTAGCTACAGATTAGAGTGAATTTAATTTCAGGGCTAATTTTCTCCTCTTTAAAACCCCCCATGGGGATCAGAGGTGAGGGGGAGGGATGAAAGGAGGCAGAGGAGGAGGAGGAGGAGGAGGTCTGCAGTCTGCCTTTCATTTCTCGCCTTTTCATTTGCAGTGATTGAGTGAAAAAAGGGGGTTTTGGTGTGAGTGTGGCTGTATGAGGAGGTGGGTGTCAGTGGGGGAGCGGGGGCCGGACGACGAAGGGGGGCAGATTTGCTGTTATCGGCTTCTGCAGACGCAGAGCAGAGTGCATGCTGGGACGTCACCGGAAATGGGATCCATTGTGGCCGTCATTATCGGCGTTGACATCAGGGTAAATGCAGTGTTATCTACACACACACACATGCACGTATGCACAGGAACACTTACATGTTGGTGTTGGCGGTGGACGTGAGCCAATCAGCTGCCAGTCCCACCATGTCTAATCCTGTGGAGAGCTGGTTGAAGTACCTGGGGTGGGCTGGGTTGGATGAAAAAAAAAAGTAAAAATCCAGAAGGTTAGAGATGTGGTTTTAATAAACTGTCAACACATGAAAAAGAGTTAGATTGGAAAAAAAATGCAGCAGCTGAGATGTCTAAACACATCTGGGATATTTTTAAAAACGCATGGAGGAATTTACGGTAGACATTGAATGCACCAATGAGTCGTCTTTTCTTTTTACCAAACACCCTTTTCCTCATTCTTTAAAAATAACTATACAAGAATATACACAAAAATAAAAGAACTATAAATAAGAAATGTTGGGTGTGGTAAAATGAGCTCAACAGCGCCCCCGTCCCTCCTCAACAGTGTCTGTTCACGTTATTTTCTTCATAATCAAGCGAGAAAAGAACACATTGTACTTTGTCTTAATCTAAAAATGAAGGGCAAAATATAAGGTTTTGGAATTTTGGATGCAGCAAAACGTTTCTGCAGCGACCCCTACAGTCAGCCTCAGATAACTATTTTAGGCCCATCAGGAGCTGCTGAAAAAAACTGGGTCATTTAAAAAATATTTTTCTGCAAGAAAATACTAACATCTTATGGCGCATTGTTTTACTGCTATTTAATCTCATTCATATAGTTTCAGTGATAAATGTAATTTTGATTCCTCTCCAGTACATGTGAACAAATAAAAAAATATTAAATCAAAAATTAAAATCTGAAATTCACTTTTATTTTATCTTTGATTTTTTTTATTCTGCACCACAACTGTAAACAGGAAAAAAATATTCATTACTTTCTAATGAATCGATTCTAAATGTCATTGTCATTTTAGGACAAAATAAATGATAATAAAACAGAATTATTGTTAACAATGTTAATTTTTCTGCTGCAAATACGAACAAACGCCGCGTTTCTTTGTTTCACCTCAGAAGGAATATTTATCCACAGAATTTGAGCTGAAATATTGCACTGATTTGATGCATTAGCTGCTGCAGCTGCAGTGAACCTCGTGACAGACAGGACACAATAATGGAGCTGATTATTAGCCTGTTATCTGCTGTAACATGCTGGAGCGAATTTACTGCATCACTGCTTTTTATTGGCCCCGATGCTGAGGAGGACGAAGAGGAGGAGCGGGAGGAGGAAGAGGAGGACCAAAAGAGGAGGCGGAGGAGGAGAAAAAGCAGGTCAGTGTCCAGGATTTTTTTTTTAATGCTCTCTACGTCTTAACACTCTCTGAGACCCACGCGTGTACTCGTCCTTTTTTATTCCCACCTCCGTTATGCCCCTCACACACACACACACACACACACTCCTGTCTCTTTTGTTTGTTTGTTTTATTTCTGTTCTAAAACAAATATATCATAATACTGACATGTGTTGCCAAAAAAAGATTTTTTTTATTTTGAAGTGTACGTTTAAAATATACATCCGGAATCTGAATTAATTTAACTGTAGTTTATACTATTAAAAACGGCCAAAAATAAAAAAATATATATATATTAAAATATTTTTATTCTATTAATTTATTTTTATTATTATTATTGTATTTGTGTAAAATTGCACAAAAATCAATAAATAATCAAAAATTACTATCTGAATTATAATACAAAAATATTTTTACATAAATATAAAATTTCCGGCCTGAAGTGTGCACAAGAATAAAAAAAAATTAAGACGCAAAATAAAATATATTCTGGTTTTTTTTTTTTTCCCTAACCCAAACGTGAATAACCTACCTATGTCCTACCTGTCTTGATGGCGTACTTGAGGGTGGCGCGGCAGCTGATGAGAATGTCGTCCAGACTGTCGGGCTCGTCCTGCAGCGCCCAGTTGTTCATCTGCAGCAGCTCGTTAGGATAGTGGAAGTCGATCACCTTGGTGTTGCGGTCGAAAGACTCCACGATGTAGGAGAGTAAAATGTCCACCACCTCCTGCAGGAAAGTCAAGGTCTTGGCGTCTCCGTCCAGAGCAGGTAACAGGTCTGGAGGAGGTGGAGGAGGAGGAGGAGGAATAAATCCCTTTTTAAGGAGATATTGTTTTCTTTTAGGCCTTTCTTGGAATTCGAAACAGGAACGAATGAAGAAAATGCTGCTTTTTACATGTTTTTATTCCAAACCATGTCATCCACCTGTGAGTCTCCTGTGAAGGTGACCTTCTAATGTCCCTGTCTGCATCTCCCACGGTAACCACATCCACCACTGCACTAGTGAAGGTTATTATGATTAAATACGTCGATACATAATCAACCTGGTTTCACAGTTGGATGAAGATTCCGGTTTTTACGCATTTTTACGCACCATATTAAATACATTGACTTTATTTAGCAAAAACTGTCACTTAAAATAAATCACGTGATAATCTTATTTATTTTTGCAACACTACGTCTTCGACAGGACTCATAATTCCCTGATTATTTTGGAGGATTTCACCCCAGTCGTTGACCGTGAGAAGGCGGTGCCTGAAGGCCACAATTGCTCAACTCGGGAGACGCGTGGCTGCGTGTAAGGTCGCATCTACAGCTGCTGTGTGTTGCTTGCTGGCTGGCGCGCGCGCGTGCGTGTGTGTGCGTGTGTGTGTGTGTGTGTGTTTACCTGTTGAGTACAGGTCGGAGAAGACCACGGAAGCAGCTTTGGTGCAGTTGCAGCTTTTGTTGCAGCCGCAGTCGCCTGCCACTGCTGCCTGCGGCGGCTGCTTGACGGCCGCGTCGGCCGGTTTCTCCACCACATCCCCGACATTCAGCAGCGCTGAGCAAAACAGGGGAAAAACACGATCTTCACCATTTCACATCCAGGAGACCGACGGTAAAAAAAAAAAAAAACCCTCCACCCACACGACCGGTATTGACACAAACGTACCACATAATTTCGATCCCAGCCCACCTGATAATTTCTGGGCCGCCGCTTGACACCAAGCCCTGGCTGGAAAAGGGAAAATAGAGAAGGGAAAATGGGAGTAAAAATGTGCGTCATGGAGCGGTGAGTGTGCGTAAAAGCTGCAGGCCAGGGGTTCGGTGGGTTATTTCTAACCACAAAACGCGCGGCACAGTCGAGAGACAATGCTGTGGTGGGAAAACAAAAGCAAAAATGAATAATAAAAGACACTCACGCGTACTGGGGCTCTGGCTCCCAGGATTGGCCCCCGCATCCTCACCACCGAGGGACCAAAACCCGTGTGATGCCATCGTCGACGGGAGTTAGCAGCTGCAGGACGCGCGGACACCGACAGAGTCCCACATCCACACGTGTGGACTGTCGGCTGCTGCTGTTGCTGAATGTGAGTGCGTCTGTGAGTCTGACCAAAAGCTCTCCGACTGCCCACAGTCCCGCCGCGCATCCGACTCACGCGCCACGCACTGGAGACGGCGCTGAAGAGGAGAGGCGGTGCGTAAAAGCAGAAAACAAACAAACGAAGCCTAAAAATAGAAAGAAAAAAAAGTTTGATTTTATTTTTCTTTCTCCACAGGTGAGGAGAAGACAGAAGGCAGTGTCTTCTCCAATCACTGCACTCCGATTCTGCGCCCTTTTTTCAGCGCCTGCAAATGAGCGCAACCACTTTGAATAAGAAAGAACGTTAAAAATGAGAAAAAAGATAAAGGAAAATTTGAAGAATCGAATCAAGTTCTTTAACAATATTGGAATTTTAATGGAAGAGAATGTCTAGGTTTTAAACAAAACGGCAGAAAACGCACAAACCAAGGAGTGATGGAGGGGCAAAAAAGCAGCTCCGAGCTACAGCTGCTGGTAAATACGCAGCGCCCAATAATCCATGCCTAATTTCACCCCCAAAATATCACGTCACTGAGAAGAAATCCCGTCGTGACTCACTTCAGGTCATGGTGACGAAGTGAGTTGCGTGGCACGTCGTGACTCCAAAACATCTACATCCACAGCACTTTCTCCCCCCCCCGGGAGTTCAACCCACCCTCCATACGGACACACGGGCAGAAAATGCCAAATAACGCATCTGCCTGCCGGGTTACCGTGGATCTATTTCACGGACAGCGGCTGCTCTAATTGCCCTCCTCCACTGGAGGACGCAGCGCGGCGGGGAGACGCAAATTGCGCCTTGGCGCACGGATCTGACTGAGTTCTTCTTCCTTCCTCCGGTTTGTCCAGACTCAGGACAAAATCATTTTCCTTGTAGGAGACTCAGAACAGTCTGGGTTTTATTTTTTTACGGTAGGGAAATAAAAAGGGGAATAAGCAAACACAAGGTGGAAGATTCAGAATATTCTTCTTCATAGTTCTCATGTTTACCACAATATTTCAAACTAATTATATTTTTTCATAAAGCTTTTGTTGATCTATTGAATTACTGATTTATACAAACATATGTTCAAGGTCAAAAACCAAAGAACATAGAAGAACTGATGTCGTTGCTACAGGAAAAAGAGACATGTGTGAAAAAGGGTTTTTTTTTTATCCAAAGAGGGATGGTAGTTGACTTTTTTCACTCTGGTGTCCCACAAGGTCCAGTCCACAATAAGGCACAGATAAATGGCTACGTTTAGATCATCCATTCATCACAGGGTGAACTCAGCAGTACACTGTACAGTGACGTGGCACCAATTTACACCAGATGCTGTCTCATACAAGACAAACTAGAACTGAGGGGCAGTGGTGGCCTAGCGGCAAAGGAGCCAGACTTGGGTTCCTGAGAGCTTCTGGTTTGGAACCACAAGCTCCCAGGTTACCACTGCGGTGCTCTGAGCATGACAACTTCTCCACCCAATGCTCCGCGGGTGCTCAAAGCTGCCCTCTGCCCGCCTTGATGATGCGTTATTCACAGAGGTCCCATTCCGTTGTGTGCTGTGCACGGTGTAGATCATAAAGACACTGCTTTCTCTGCTTTGAGTTGGTGGAATCAAACCCCAAACTCTCTATGCTTGTCACTGAGCCACATTAAAATGTCTCAGAGGAAAACTAGTTAATGTGAAAGTCCTAGAATTTCAGCCTGCACCCTGAGTCCAGTCTGGACTCTGAGGTACAGAATAACAAATAGTCCAGGTCTCCTTCAGAAACACTTTCAAGATAGGACAGATGTCCTTGTTTCACCTGCACATTGAGGAAGCAAAAGTCACATGAGACAAGACAAGGAATGCATTGTCGTTGATGAGTTTATGTATTTGGTGAGGAAAAAGAGAGATAAAGAACCCAAAGTACACCATCCCCACTGCCAAATGAAGAGTGCAATCCTCTGGAGGAACCAAAAACCTTGTGACAAACAATGAAGATGGAGATAGATAAGAAAATAGTCTAGAATGGTTCAGGAGTTAAAAAGAATAAACAAACAGGTCCACCTGCATGCACTGCCACCCTCTTTGGCTTTTTTACCTTTTTTTTTTACCAGCATGGACCAAAGCACACTCTGCCCGCGGGCCACACAAGCCATACACTGAGCCACAGCTGTTATGATTCATAGAAGCAATCACCAAGAAGTGGCTGCTGCCAAAAAAAAGAATGATTACAATAAAGTGAGGCCCCGGGCAAAACTGGGCGGCTCACGTTTGTGTGTGCGGTCAACACTACATCTGTGGGCGGTAAAATGCACGTACACTGCCCACGCAGATGGCAAAATATTTGTGGAAGATTTGATACTTTCATTTGGGTCACATATGGCACCAGGTGCCTGCATTTAGGCAGCAGGTCTGTTGGGATCTGGGCCGCAAGCCGGTCACAGCATTACTGCACATCAGCCAAAAGTAGTCGGCGGGAACAAAAGTGGGCCACATATGTGGGATTGTAAAAGATTATATTCACAGTTGCACACTGCAGCAGGCATTGGCAAACTAAGGCCCGGGGGCCGGATGTGGCCCGCTCAGCTTAGTAATCCGGTCCGCCTAACTTCTCCAAATTATATAATTGTAGAGCGATTGTTTCTTTTTTTTCTGCAATACCTACATTTTCCCCATATGTGGTGTAAACAAAGCACATAATGTACATGAATTTATCCAACAGTGTAATAATAATAATAATATTACAATAATACATTATTGTGATAACAACACACTTTTATTAATACACTATTACTATCATCATCATAATAATGCATTATTATTATCATTATTAAATCGTTCTCTCCATCCTGTTGTTCCAAGATGTGTCACAGTACAACTGCAGCACATTTATTCATCATTCTACTTCTCCATGATTGTGTGTGTTTGTGTGTGGTGTCGGTTGTGTGCAGTCATCCTGTTCTGGAGGATTCTCTAACGCCCCCTGTGGCAGTTTCTCCTTCTTTAAAATACCACCCAAAGGTCAACACTCGAGGCTTTGAGAGAAAAAGAGGAATTTACTGGAGCGGTTGGATAAACGTGACTCAGCTGCTTCTGCCAACATCATGAATCTTTTCTGTTTTTTTTGCAGCGTTCACATGCAAAAGACGTTCTGTCCTTTTTAAATGACCTTCTGATGCACAAGAAAAATACTATGTTCAAACAAAACCAACAGACGGGCCAGGTGAAAAGAGGAAAACATATCATTTTATTCACGTAACGTAAGAACAGTGACGTATGAAGCTGTTGCAGAAAAAGGAAGTAGCAAAGTGCTAACAGGAAGTCCTGAGTTTTTACACATTTAGACAGTGTGTATTCGCAAGTTTTGAAGTAGTTTTAAAAATATATATCATTACATATCCAATAATTAAGAAAACATGAAAAATCATGACAAGTATTCACACAAATATATAATTCATTAGTCTAATATTTACATCTACTATCGTGCTGTTTTTTTATAATAAAGTTGGGCCAAAACAAATTAGTTCACTGGCCCTTGCAGCAATGAATTATGGGTGTAGACAAAATGCGGGACACATGTTAACCAAATGTAAACAGCCCCCTTCCGTTTCAATGGTAGATCAAATGTTCTTGGTTCAGTAGTAGTTCAGGTTATTTGGCGATTGTGGCTCTGGTTGAGGACCACAGATGTGGACCGTCTGGACTGGGACACAAAAATGGACAATGTCAATAAAAAGCATCCAAAATTTTTCTGGCTTAGAGTAAATGGTTTCCAGCCTCTAGTGGCCCACATTAGTCAGTTGTTGCCCACATGGAGAGACCTGGGATCAGTGCAGTCCAATTGCTAAAAGACTTTTTTGAAGCTTTATTTGATGAGAATTGATTTAGTGTAAAACCCACAGAGTTGACGGATTGTCGCCGCAGTGAATGAATAAAAAAAAGTCCAGTCTTTCTCTCAGTGCTATTTGATGAGCCTCCGTCTCTGCGACGTCTTCCTCAGCAGATGTCTGTAGTCGTAGGGATTGTCCTCGGACTGACTGTCAGTGGACGACATCCTGGGGAGAGAGTGTCTGTCAACAGAACACAGCAGAGGAGAGATGAGAATTCAAGAAGTGGAATGGATTCATCATTTTTTCTCATTGGACGGACAGGAAAAGAAAATAAAAAACAGGAAATAGCTTAAAATATATATCACATTTTAAAGGTTAAAATTTGGGATATTTTACTCCAGACTGCCCTCTGTGGCGGCTGTTGATTAAAGGAATGAAAAGAAACATGATGAGTGTACCTGGTATCTTTGGCAGGTTTGGAAGGTTCTGGATCGGTGACAGCTCTCTGTCTGGTCCTGTTAACTGGCCTCAGTTCTGCAGATGTCCTCCTGTCTGAGGACCTTCTCCTGGCTGAGGACCTTCTCCTCTCCGAGAGGTTGTTGACGCTGGCACTGCTGCTGTCTTCAGACCTGCTGGTGTACAGGTCCTGGTAGTACTGGTCGTCCATGTCCAGCAGTTTACCTGGACTGTAATGGACAGAGGAAGAGACGTTGACAATATGAGGACCCTTGTGGGCTGTAATACAAATCACAGGCAGTGATTTTTATCTGATCTTAGGAAAAAATATTGATCTAAATCCACATTTGTTGGTAAATTACCATTTAGAGGTACTTATCGACTATAGTATTTATTTCCATCATTCAGTAAATAATTTTGAACCATGTGACCAATAAAGATGACTGTTCGATACAGTATCATAGATCCCTGTGGAGACAAGTATCGCCTAATCAGACCAAACTGAATCTACAGTCACTCTCACTCTGCTTCGTCCCCGTCACTGTGACCTTCACGTGTATATGAAGAGAGAAGCTGTGTTTTCCATGTTGCGGATCAATATGTCTCACACATTATGGTATGATGAGATCTGTTATTGGAAATCAGTGTCTTTATGAGCGCAGCACTGCAGCGGCAGAAAGACTAAAGATCAGGGAGAGGTTTTTCTGTGACTGTGAGATCGATGACACTGAGAGAGTTCACACGGACAATAACGATGTGGTCATTCATGTCAGGATCCTAAGAACAGATGCTGTTTTTCCACGCTCCGGCCTTGGATGTCGTGTAAATCCCAGCGGATGAACAAATCTTCATGGATGTTTTGGGTGTTGTAGCATTACTATAATTTATTATAATCTGTTATAATTTTTATATAATCAATATCATTGTATAATTTAACTAAATTTAATTCTAAAGCCTAAAAAAATAACACCACAACACCAAAAGTATGCAAAAAAAGAACAGAAAAGGCAAATCCTCCTGTTTCAGCTCTGTCCTCTGCACTCTTCTTCTCCTCACTTGTTTTGTTTGTCAGCTTATTCTAAGCACCATGAGACCAGACCTGGTCCAACACAGACGATAGTTCCAGGGCCATGCAGTTCATCCCTGGTTCAGTGCTCCTGCTAAATGCCTCCCTCTGTTCAGTTTCCTGAAAACTGCTGCTGCTCTAAGTACAGGGTACCTCATAATCGAGGAATATCCAACATTTTCCCACTTGAGGTGCTTTAAAATGGTTAAAAAAAAAAAAAAAAAGGCTCCATGATGTGAATGCAGGTGCAGCTGAATCACCGTCAGTTACAGTACGCAGACGTGTGAGACAACAGGGCTTTGATATGGTCTGTAAAAATGTCCACATCCACGACAGAACATCGCCCTGTCCCTCCCCTTTCTACTTTTGTGGCTTTTTACTCCCATTTTCTATCATTACCTCTGTCCACTCTGTTGTTTTCTCCTCTGACTGACCACACACACACACACACTTTCTTCCCCATATCCCATCTTCCTCCGCTGTCAGCTCCCGAGTTCCATCTTTCCCCGCTGACCTTCTCGTCCTTAATGACGCATGTAAACGGCTCCCGTCCATCGCTGGCTTTATTTATCTCCTAACAAATTATCACCCTTGATGCTCAATGCTTTGCTGGACTGTCAGTGTATATGCATTGTCGTGCGTCTGTGTGTGTGTGTGTCCTTTAGAGTGCTGTGATAAAGTGTTCCAGCCTCTGCTCATACAGGACGTCCTATCAGTCCATCTCCGGCCCACAGCTCCAGTGGTATCCTCACCTCGTGGTCCATCTGGCACATACATATTTATTCGAGCACCAAGACACAAATCAAAGAAACCTCCGTCACACAAAACAACATTAAGTTTCATTGGGCATATTCGGCCAGGTGAAATATGACTCAGAGGATGACTGTACCGCTGCAGACCATTAGGTCCAGGACCTAGGTCCTATTCTGGTCATTATTCTGGACCCAGCAGGTGTCAGCCGTACATCAGCCTCTTTAAAACAGCAGTGACGGGTTGTTAAAGTGGGAGTTTGGAAGAAAAGGAGACAAGACTTACTCTTTTTTCCTGGGCCGGTGTTTATCATCTTGGATGGAGCGCTGTGGGGGCGGAGAAGATAAGAGGACACATTACTTCACATGTCCAACATCAGTGATTCCTGTCTAAGTGAAGACAGGGCAAGGTCTTTTCATAATTCTACTGATGAGACTTCTGTTGTCTTAGAGAAAAAGTTGCAGCTCAGATCTTTAGATTCTGCCAATGAATTAATGATACATTGCTGCACGGAGACACCAGACTTCTGAGAAACGTTTGTCTTCTGTTAAAGTCTTTACAGTGTAAAATACACTGAATGTTAGCATCAACACATGAAACACTGCAAACTTAAGCAAGAAGGTGGAAAATATCAGACACATTTTGTAGAATTTAAAGAATTTAAGGCCCCAAAACAATCCAAACTCGACTCACATGAAGAAGGTTATAGTAGGTGGACTCTTCCGGTGCATTCAGGGTCTTTGGCTGCTGGGTTCTACGAGGAGCTCTGGAAGTTCTCGGGGTGACTGTAAGGTTCCGGATGATGTTAGACACATGAAGTCTAAACATGAACAACTATAACTATTTTTATTGTAGGTTTAATAGTTTCTACATGAAGTCATCAACTTGCTGAATTTGCCCCGTCAAGCCTGTCAATAACATTTCAAGTTTTATTATTAATTTATTTTTTTATTACATGGTAAAATAGGCATGTTTTAGGCTAAAGCAATTTTTAACACATACATACAGAGTATGTCAAGAAATAACCGATATATAATGTAAAAATATAAAAATAACCAGATAAGATTTGTGAAAATTTGGTTTCCTTTGTTGCCATCCTTCACAGACCACAGTGAGAGGGTTTCTAAAGTGTTATTTTACAGACAAAAAATTATTATAACTATCACATCTCTACTTTACATTTTTTCCCCTTTTGTGATTCCTGTCAGTAGACATACAGTAGACAAGGGACAAATACAGTAGTTATTAATAGTTTAATAGACCTTTAGCTGTTTTGTTTTTTTTTTTTGCCCCTGCTGATGTGCACATTTCTGCTATACAAAATCTCTCCTTTTTAATGTAACTATGTTATATACAACATTGTTTTTGCATTACTCCCAGTTCTCTCATATACTTTATCATGGAAAGTCCCTATATATATATATGGTGCATTGTAGCTCTGTGGGAACTCCCTATATGTTGTTGTACCTCCCAAGGTACAATGACAATAAAGGACTATTCTATTCTATTCTATTTTTTAGAGATCTTTGGATTCCACTATATTTATTGTTTTCTTAGCTGTGGAGAAGATGTAAAGATTTTGTGCACACTACCACGGAAACCAACAGGAATAGATCATCGGGTCAACATCTAAAATCCACCAGATCTACCATGGTCCTACCATCATAATATAGGCGGCTCTGCTGGAATACTACAGTGACCCGAGCAAGACCTGACACCACACTGCACTTTGACTTTGTCGTGCATATTGATTCCCTTCAGTACAAACAACAGTTTGACCCTGAGGCCTTTGGGTTGGTTTGACTTTTCCAACCGGGACAGAGAGAGAGAGAGAGAGACAGCCTTTGACATAATGTGTCCCATCACTGAATGTCAATCCATGTTTCACCCACTGCAGCCTGTGTAGAGGCTGCGTGTATGTGACCTCATCTCTCTCTCTCTCTCTGAGATGTGAAGTTATTCCAATAACCTTTGCCTGTTGCACGTTATTAATCAATGTTCACGCATGTGTGAAAAACACATGGCAAAGAAATCCATCATATCCTGTAACAGCCAGGTACAGATGGTGTGAAGTTTTTAATCGTACAAACTTCTAAGGTCAGTGTGCATTACCACCTTTACACACACACACACACAAACACACAAACACACACACACACAAGCGCGTGCACGCACAGTGTTATTAATACTGGAGGTAATTGTTAGACAGCGCACGCTCAGAAAACGTGATTAACATTTTGACGACCTTTCCCATGAAGAATATTATGACTGACGTCTCTCTTTGCTCTCTTTCTGTCTGCGCTGCAAATGATTATTATTGAGGATTTTATTATGTCAGTGGAATTTTGGAAGACGCCTCAGGACTACTGATACAGAATGAATCATCTGCTGGGCTGCATGACAATTTGTTTTATTGAAAAAGAGAGTTGGATTACCTTCTGCAGAATAACCAAGTTAATAACCTGCTCACATCAGGTGCTGAGATAAAGGCTTTGTCTCCACAAATGCCACCCAAACCACACCACACCTTGAGCACTCCTGTCTGTAGTAAGCCCATTAGAAGTCTAGAAACAACCTGGTAGCTGGTTGGTTGGAACCCAAAGGCATCCAAGTCTGTTTCCTCATTCCAGTCCTCTGCCGCCTTTAATATATTATTCTTTTTAAAAATAAAAATCAGGCAAATGAGAAATTTTTGGTGTATCTCCAGTCAGACTCAAGCCAAATAAATCACAGATAGGCTACAATTGACAAAAACAGTGACATTGGTTCAATGTCATTGAAGCTGTGAGACTGTTGACGTCGCCTGTTACCAAACACAAACGACCCTAGACTACCACAATTAACAACACATCAAACCTCTCCAATTTTCGGCACATGCCCTTGCCTGATACACACTGGTGTTGCTACTTTGCACAACTCTCTGAACTTGAGTCACACTGCCTGCTCAATTGACACTTCGTTGCACTCCTTTGCACTGTTTTCCGTACAGGATATGACCATTGGTACTTCTGATTCCATTGCTGTTTTTGCTTTGTTACTTTAAGTCTTACCTGGGACCATGGCTCCATCAGAAATGCATGAAGTTCCTTAGTTGAGGAATGAAACTTTTTTTCAACTCTAAAGTACTCGAATGACAGTTGCTGACAATTTAACCCTTTTTGGACAAAAACATATTTCCCAGTTGGATGGCATTTTGCTCAACATTAAATGGCAATGTAAATCTTTGCAGCATTAATATCATGAATTGTTTCTTTGCATTAATTTTATTAGCACCACACAAGGCAGGGGTTGCCAGCTGTATGTCCTTAACATTGAATGCTAATTTTCAGTTTATTTTAAGATAAGGACTTATAATGACTGTGAAATCATCCTCAGAAATGGCAAAGAAATTTCCATTCTTATGACTGAACATTCCTTTGTCGTAGCTGCTGCTTTATTGGGACACGGATTTATTACTAAATCACAGTGACGACAGATTTGCTAACATTTAAACAGACAATTCCCATTATTTGTTCTTACCACCAAAAGTCACCAAAGATCAGAATCAAGCACAGATTCATCTTGCTCATTTCATCAGAGAAAAAGAGCACTCTCTGATAATATTACATTACGTACGTTATTTCCACCTGCAAGGAAGCTTGAACAATGACAAGGATGACAACACCACCCTCCTTCCTCTGCTCATCATCCACTAAAGCAATTACACCTATCACCAGATGCAATCGAATTTGTCATTTGATGACACAAAGGTTTATGAAGAAGCCCTTCCGGTTTGGACACTTGACCTTTTGTGCTTTAATAACCCAACACAACACAGGAGATTTCCACTCATGACATCAGCTTCAATTGCAGGAAGACGATACACAAATCTACGAGGATTTAAATCACGGAACAAGAGGAGTCTGTTAATTTGCCAATATACTCTACTTTAAGATAAGAAGTCCCCCAGAAGACTCTTCATCGGGATACCTGGAAAAAACATCCAAAAACTACTGTACATTCAAAACAGTGCTGCCAGGGTCCTGATGAGAGTCCGTACATATGAACACATCCTCCCATCCTGCAGTCGCTCCACTGGCTCCCATTTCATCCCGGATCAGCTACAAAATTTTTCTGCTAACCCACAAATGCATCTATGGACATGCACCTACCTCCAAGACCTTATTGCCCTACAGTCCACCACTCGCACCCTGAGATCTACTGACACCCATCTCCTCCAGTTGGTGGCCTAATGGTTAAGGAAGCGGACCTGGGTCCCCAAGGCCCCCGGTTTGAATCCCCCTACCGCCTAAGTTACCACTAAGGTCCACTGAGCATGGCACTGTCCCCACTTACAGCTCCCCGGGCCCTCAAAGCTGCCCACTCTTCACTTTGGTGATGGGTTAAAGACACAGGTCGCATTTCGTTGTGTGCTGTGGTGAGAATCACAATGACAAGGAGTTTGCTTCCCTTTAAAAACCTTTTTATTCCAGGACGCACACAGCTGTCATTAGCCACTGTCCCAATCACTGTGATTTAATTGAATATGTTTTTTTCTTTTATGTCTGTAGCACTATGAGGTCTCAGAGATGGAAAGTGCATTATAAATAAAATCTATTATTATTATTATTGGTAATCTCTATTTCCATGTAACTGGACACTCCAATGGTGGCAGTGATGGACGAGCAGTTGAGGAGGTTTCCTACATAACTTTGAGTGGGCTCACCACCCACAGGAAAGACAATAGGGTGCAGTGTGATGTGGGTGGCAGTTGTGGAGACGACTCCACTTGCAACACGGTAATCAATAAATCAATGAGTAAATGGAAACCAAGACCAATCAGTGCATCCTGAGGTATCAGTGTCACACTGTATATACAAACAACAATGTGTGGATTTCATTTCACCTGCTGGTTGATTCTGAGAAGGTCGGTGACTGGTTGGTTTCCCTCTGATGAACATGCCATTGTTCTCAGGGTTGGATTGATGTGCCTGAATGATCTCATTCAGCTTCTGCTGCACGGCCACAAAGTCCTGGCACGTCTTTGTGATCTGTTGGAGTAGATCAAACAGGAATAATCAATGGACAGACTCAAGGCTGAGGCAGTTGTTGGACGGATTGCTTTTTCACCTCTTTGGAGAAGCTCTGCAGCTCTTCAGCTTCTCTCTGTGCACACTCCTGGTTGGCTCTCAGGTTCTTTCTGTCCTTGTAGCCTCTGAAGTTACTCTGGATCTTTACCGCAGCCTGTTCTTCCTCCAGTCTTTCCCTTTCAGCCTCATCATCACCTTGACCTTCAATCGCTACATTAGCATCGTCCAATGTTGCCGTCTCCTCTTCTTCAGTTTCCGTGTTTTCTAATTCGACATTTTCATTCTCCTCTTTTTGAGCTTCTCTTTGGGCTTTCAGCTTTTTTCTCTCCTGATGTCCTCTGAAGTTGCTCTGAAGAACAGTTGCAGCTCTCTCTTCATCCTGTCCGTCCAGGTTCTCAGCAGATGAATCCTGAAGCTTTACTGCTTCCGAATCCACTGTTTGCATCTCTTCTACTTTGTCTGGAAGTTCAACCTCTTCATCCTTCCTTCTTTTCTTTGGAATCTTTCCTTCCTCCTCAAGACGTTTGCGCTCCTTGTGACCACGGAAGTTACTCTGGAGAACCACGGCTGCTTTGGCCTCATCTGGATCTTCTGAAATGGCCTCTTTTTCTTCATCATCTGCTTTAAGAGCTTCAGTCTCACCATTGAGACTTGGTGTCTGTTTCTGTGCAGGGATTTTTCCCTCTTCTTGTAACTTCTTTCTTTCTTTGTTACCTCTGAAGTTACTCTGAATGAACGTGGCTGCTTTGGTTTCCTCCTCTAAGTCTAAGTCCTCCTCTACCGCAGGATTTTCTGGTATATCCTCTTCAGCCTTGTTTTCTTTTTCATTTCCTTCAGCAACATTTCCAGCCTCATTGGCATCTTTCAAATCATTCTCCTCTTCTGGCACCAGTGTATGATTGCTGTCATTAGTTTTCTCTTCTATCAGGGTACTTCCTTCATCCTTTTGATTCTCCCCATGTATTTCCTCTACGTGCTCTCCACCATCTACCCCCCTAGGCTCTGGTTCTTCTTCCTCTCCTGTGTTGGATGGTATTTCTAGCTCAGCTCCAGCCAACGTCTTTTGTCTCTCCTTGAATTTTTTCCTCTCCTTGTAGCCTCTGTAGTTACTCTGGAGAACCACAGCAGCTTTTGCTTCCTCCTCTTCATCCTCTCCTCGAACTCCTGATGAAGATTCCATTTCCTCATTGGTGACTCTATCAGGTTCGGGTGTTGGTTCCTCTGCCACTTGGAGGGTATTTCTGGCTTTTTCATTCTCTTCCCTGAAAAAAGGTAAAACTGAACATCCAGAATGCCACATACCACTGGAAATTCATGTGTTCTTTTCTTACTTTTTCCTTTGGAAGCTTTTCCTCTCTTTATGCCCTCTGTAACGTGCTTGTATTTTGGTTGCAGCCCTGTGTTTTTCATCTACTAATTCCTTGTAGGTTTTTCTCGCCAAATAACCTCTGCATGCTTCAAAGAAACTCCACCGTTAATAATGTAGAGCTCAAACAGAGATGAACAATTCATAATCTCCATTTGTTCTTACCAGCCTGAAACTGGACGATGAAGACGTCAAACTTTGCTTTGTTTTTGTCATCAGTGACCCTCTTCCTGGCTTTATGGCCCCTGTAGGCTGATTAATAAAGCAGGAAATGCTACAGCAGCTTAGAACATTAAGTAACCACAAACCATATATTACTTACCTGACTGCAGTACTAAGGCACTCTGTTCTCGCTCTTTCAATAACTGACGGTATCGTTTGGCCCCAAGCCAGCCTCGAACATAAGCCTGGAGCAAAGTGACCCACAGTGTGGCCTGTTGTACCATCAGGTTCAGGTGTTCCACATGGTAGTATTTCAGGAAAACCTAAGAACCCATAAGTAATTGCTAAGTATTGCCTTCTCGCCATGGTATACGGAACTGCTGTACTGAACACATCATCACTGCAGTGTTGTCATGCATCATAGTATGGTAAAAGTAAACACACTTTTGTCTTGCCCATGGCCCAGTTCTCCAGCTTGACTTTCTCCAGTATGGCAGCACAGGTTTCTGGAGCTACAGCCGGTTCTTCGTGTGCAGGAAATGCAAGAATGTAGTATCTGCAACAAACAACAATTGACTGAATATCAAATATGAAGATTAGAGATCACATGTTGAGTAGAACTGAGCAATGGGGCACAAATAACCATTCTATGATACAGGTAGGACATGTAACAAATGTCCAATATGGGTTTCCCAAGACATATCACTAAACAAAAAAAAAAAAAAGAAATATAACAATCTTTAGATTAAATGTCCTTATTATTGGCTAAAAAATAATCTAAAAAAATAGTTTTCAGCCTAATTTATTGAATCTGGAACATAGCACAGCATAGTGGTTGGGAATCACAAATAAAAATAACAGTATCTGAATAATTTATTTGTACCATATCACTTTAATTATTGAATTACCCTAATTATTGAAATTAGAGTGGTCTAAGGTGGTCTACTGAAGGCTTTTAGACTGCCGCAGAGTCTGGTTTATCAACACACCCAATATATTATTATAATTCCAGTTTTTAGAGCTATTCATTGGGTCAAAAATTATTTTTGCTGACCTCTTTATGAAGTTGGCAAACAGGATGCGGTGAGAGAATCCCTGACGCCTGATCTTTGCCGTCTCCAGGACCCCAGTGTACCTCAGCTGCACCAGGACCTTCTCATGGTCGAATTTGTTGGCCTGACGATCATTGTTGGGTTTGATGCAGCGCACAAAGTGAGGCTGTCCTGCCACCATCTTGGACAGCAGATCCATCAGAGAATACTGGACAGAGGATCTCACAGTCAACAAGTGGTAGATACAAATGAACCACATAAAAAAGTAACATGATCTTACTCTAAAGTAGGAGGCGACGGTCTGGGTTCTCATGTTGGTGGTTTCTCTGGGATGATAAGGAACATCTCCTTGTTCTCCATGCTGACAAAACATGTAATACCAAATGCACACAATTCAATTCTTGGTGATTATACTTCTCTCTGCGCTCATAGGTCATTTATTAACCACAAAGTGAAAAATTGAACAATTTTCTCATCAGTGCAATTCAATCACTTTGGTAATTGGAGCATAAAAAGGTCAGAAATGAAGACAAACTGAAACAAATGGTGCAGTATTATTGACTGTTGACCGCAGAGTAAACCATGTGAGCTCCTCATAGATCAGACTATTTTAGTCTGTATTTTGAAAATATATGTATATTCTGTCTGGTTTAGTATTATCTGAAGCTAAACTGTAAATCACAGCAGAGGAAACAACCTGTATGATCAGCCAGAGCTTCTGAGAGCTTCGCTGAAGCTTCTTTAAACTGAAACCCTTTTGATGCTGTCTTTGTTTCATATGCAGATAAATGGAAATGCATGCAAGAAATCATCAAACACGCTGCATTTAAATGTCAGTGTTCTCACCAACTGCCTCAGGTCTTAACATAAGTGGCAATGGCAACAGTGGCGTTCATGTAGTAAAGACAGGATGTAGTAAAGACAGGATAGGCCATTAATAGTTGATATTGTTATGCCTGTACTTCTATGCTAAGTTACTTCAGATTACTGTAACACTGGAGTACCATGAATACAGAGTCTGAAGAAAAAACACGCTGAAGTAAAACACAGTTCAATAAAGTAAGAGATTAGAACCATGACTTGGATGAATTAACTACGGGAAAACGTCTTTAAATCTGATTATGCAACTTGATCTGTTTTGTTTGGCCCAAACTTTCTTTAACTTAATTATCTTTTATGAACTTCCCATCAAGTTAGTGAATAGACTTTTACCGGATCATTTTCTTTTAAAGACGACTTCACAATAACATTTGCGGAAAATGTCTTTGGTGACGCAGTGTGTGTGTGCTTAATAAAGAAACAACATTTTATTGACACCCAGGAAATTACTTCCTTAATGTAATGGGGTTTTTTTTCTAGTGTTTATTTAACCGTTCTACATGGAGCTAATACACAAAGTAACACAAGTAGCAAAGTGTGGCTCAAAATACAGAAAACTGCAAGGATTACCTCACTGACACCAAAAGTGGTGTACAGGTTTAAAACTCCCATCTTGTATGGCAGAAATGGAGGAAAAGAAAAAAACAGAGACAGGACAAAGAAATGAAGCTGCACAACAACAACAGTGGTGGAAATGAAGTGTGGGAAAAAAAGCAAACAGCAGTACAAAAGACTATACCAAAGAAAAACGCTGTGACTACCTTGGCAAACTGGATGGTCCGTGTCGGAGTCCGTGGACCACGCATTGTGTTGAACCCTTTGCCCTTGGTGTGGGCCAAGTTACCTGACAGAGTAAGAGTTGGTGACTTCAGATGTGTCTTCAGAAGACAAAGCGTTTACAAGGATTCTAGGAAGTAGAGATAGATTGTTTAAGGCTCAGAATTCTTGTCTTTACCTGTTTTGGTGAGTGGATTTGTCACCAGTCTCCGAATGAGCTCATTCTCAGAAGATCTCAGTAGAAGCACGATGTCAGCTGGAAGTGTGTCTCTGTTTTTGGCCAGAAATCCTTGTGCATTGTAAATTACCTTAAAGTAAAAAAATAATACTTATATATACTTATACTTTTCCAATAGATAATTTTTTTTTGTAAAAATACCTTTCCAGCATAGTGATGAATCCCAAATCCAAGATCAACTCTCTTTGGTCTCCAGAAGCTTTTGCTCTTCAGATTATCTTCAAATTTCTCTAAAAGTTCCACATCAAAGTTAGAGAGGATATTCAAAATTCCAACAGTCAAGATTTTTGATCCTGGAAAACCTGAGGAGACTAACCCACAAGTGTCTGGTCAGTAGCCCGGGGAAATCGACTCTCCTCATCCAGCAGGGACAACATTCCCATGGGTTTTTGCAGGAACAGATCTAGAAGAGGCCTGTTGTCCTCATATTCAATCATCCGAGCATCAACCTCTTCGTTCAGGTATTCGTCCTAAACACAAGTGACAAAAACTCTTGCCGATGAGTGTCATCTGAATGTGTTAGTAGTTTCAGAGATGATCTGGGAGCACCGGACTGTACACACTGGTGACTCAGACACGGACTTGAAAACTTGGATTACAATCGAGATTTTTTCCATCCATTCATTCATCGAGTTTCATCCGCCTATCCAATACTGGTTTGCGGGCCAGCAGTCTCCACAACTGCCACCCAAATCACACTGCACCATACAATACCTTTCTGCAGGTGGTGAGCCCACTGGAAATCAACCACCCTAACTGGGATTCAAACTTACCCAGGAGGTGAACCCTGGAGTTTCACACCAAAGACAAAGACATTGCCTCTGGTTCAAAGTGAAGGCCTCAAGAATTTTTTAAACAAGTTTTTTCAAAGACTGAATGGGACTAAAAACAATTCCATCCCAACAAGATGGTATTTAAAGCAGTTTGATTTGAAAACAAGACAGTTGTCGTATAATCCAAATTGAAATCTATTTTTTTAGTTATCAGTGATGGTAGCACTAGTGTAGTGCATGTCAACTCTGCAAGCAAAACCACTGAGAGTTCTGGGTACAAATCCCAGCAAAACCATACAGTTAGTGCCTCCAGATGGCAGCTGGTTGCAGCTGTTCTACTGTTGACACAATAATCTCCCATTATAAATAAAGTTTGACTAATTTTCTTCACCTTTTTTTTAATATGGTTGGATATTATATATAATTTACGACATATATCCACAGGCTGTTTTATTAGATACAGCATGGAAAAATGTTGATAATAAACGCCTTTAACAAAGCTGTACCAAAGATTTTGACGATAAACAACCTCATGTTGTTGTCTTGAACCTGATTACATCTGATTGTGACTCAGAGCGTCCATTGCTGGAATGACTCAGCTGCAATAGCACAGTTTTCCAAGAAGAGAAAGGGGGCAAGCAGCATCAAATCATGATGCTCGGTGAAGCATGTAATACAAACGAGAAATTAAGAGACTGACAAGGTGGAATCTAAGAGACAAGAAGAAACGGCACATGGAAGAGCTGCCTTTATAGGCGCTCTCCTCTCTTTCACACTCACACCACAGCGATAGCTCTAACCCTCATGGTACATTACGTCCCCCTGATGTCCTGTATAAACATATGTTTATATATATTGAGGTAGTATAGGACAATATGTTTCTAGGCGCGGAGCCAACAACAACACCCCAGAGTGAGTTTAAGTCTGACTCTCTCTGTCTTCTCCCCCTAATTGACCCTGGTTGAGGATGATTTATAGCTGCTCTCCAGGGGTGAGACCAAATCATTTAACATTAGCCAAACCGTTGTTCTGCCCCTGAGGACTTCACACCCATGAGACCGCAAAAAAGTGAAATCTCATTCTGCCCATAAATAAAGACAGCGGAGTATTTAACCCTTTTCGACTTCAGTAAGTGACAGACGGTGACAGAATATCTTCATTAGGATGGAAATGAGCTGCTGATGAGGTGAAGGATGTGGAGGTGCGTCTCAACGCTCTTCAGCAAGGACGTTGAGAAGGTTGATGTTGGGAAAATCTCACCTGTTCCCAGGCAAAAATGTGTTGGTTGAAGTAGAACTGGATCTGCTCGTTGGCGATGTTGATGCAAAGCTGCTCAAAGGAGTTCTTCTTGAAGTTCTCAAAACCAAATATGTCCAGGATGCCGATGTTCAAACCTTTATCTTCCTCTCTGGAGTCAAGAGGAAAAAGAAAACACACAACCTTTTTCAGTATCACACATCAAACCTTTGTCTGGGTGATGTTTCAGGCTAACTAGTCGTCTTGTATGTGGCCTTGTGGGTTTACTATTGGATTTTTCTGGGTGTTTTTTGTACTAAAGCTGAAATATGCATTGTTCTGTGTAATTAAGTTTTTTTCTATATTTTTATACATGTTAGTAAACAAAAATCACCAGGGACCTCACCCTAAGTGTCCGTCAGGCCGCAGCAAAGAGTTAATGCGGTTGACGATCCAGCTGAAGAGACGTCCGTACAGTGCCTTACTCATTGCATCTCTCACCTCTGCTGCCTTCTCCACAGTGTTGGGCCTGACAATAGACTCACCACGGGCAACCACACAGTGGGAGGTCAGCGCCTCCTGCAGCTCGTCTGAGCGGATGTGCAGCAGCGAGGCCACTGGTGAGACGAGATAAGGAGTGGAGTGAGACTGTATAATGTGTAAACATTGAGTTATACTCAAGAATAGATAGGCAAAGAGTACTATACTTTGAAAGTCATTTATGAAACTCCAATGGATTTACCAATCTTCTTGAAAAAAAAGTCTTGTAATCCATTAGCCAAACATATTTTTTATGTCATTTCGCTTTAGCTACCAAGAAAAATTTGGGTAACTATTTTTAAAAATCTGTAAAACTTCTTGTCCATCAGGTATAAGTTAGAGACATGTTCGCTGTGGAGCAACCCCAGACACAAATTCAATTTCTTTTACTTGCTCCCCTCGATCTCCCCCACCTCACCGTTCTCTAGTACAGGGACATTCGAGATGTTGCTTTTATCTGTTTGATGCTCCGAGGCGACAGCCGAGAACTCAATGTCTCCAGAGTTGAGGACAGCAGCCAAGGTACTGTAAACACTGCCCAGCTCCTGTAGACACAAAGGACAGTCTGTATGAAAACGGCAGCAAAGTTCTGCCATTCCTGTATCAGTGTATGTACTAGTTTTGCAAACATTTCTTTATAACAACACTGTGTCATTAAAACTGACAAAAAAGACTAATGCAAATATGGTGGCCTAGTGGTTAAGAAAGCAGACTTGGGTTTTTCATTCTGAGAATAGCACCAACCCTGTATCACTTCCAGTGGGCTCAACACCCACAGGAAGCTACACAGTATTGTGCGGTGTTTTTGGGTCTTGGAGGTTGCTGCCACAATGACCCGGCAACAGTTAAGAGGATGATGATGGACAAATGAATGAGTAATGCAAATAAAATATGTAAACTTGGAATTCTGCAGTGTACATAATGCCTTGAATTGTTTTTTTTCCCACTTCAAATTTGCTGGTTTTTGTGTCACATGCTTGAGTCAGAAGAGACCACAGTGTCTCAAAGACAATCAGTGATTATTTTCCTTTATTCCAGTCAGGGAGGCGAGGGGCAGAGAAGCAGGCCGTTCCTCTAGCAGAGCCTGATGACTGCTGGATAAGTACTATTGACGTGCAGCACCCAGAGGCAATCACTTCTCTGGGCCTCATTGACTCTGACAGTGGCAGCTCCAGTCTGACATCATGTGAATGGAGCTGCAGTCTCCAGTATACTGTACATCAGACACTCACTATTACCTACTGTGTTGACCAGAATGTCAGGATTAAAGTTTATTTCATGCAATTAATAAAGGAATTCCAGCCATTTTTTTGATCCAGCAATATATTCGTGCAATTTTGCCTTTAAGAACATTTTATTCATAAATTTTAAACATTGGGTCGGGACCCCATAGTGGTCCATAAAAACAGATTTGGGGGTCAACCAAAACATTTGCTTATCTATTAGTATTATATGATTAAGTGTATTTTGGCGATATATTAATTTAGGGAAATTACTCTTCTGCACTCCATGGTCATTTTTGATATGTCCTGCACGTACTAGCAAAGTTTTTATTTCATATTTTTATAAACATAGAACTTTTTTTGGCTAATTCTCAGCTTTTCACAGACGCCTAGCAACTTCAGCAGTCTTTTCAGCCATTAGCAAAGCCATGGTTAAAAAAAGGAATTAAAAAAAAATTGTACTATGTCATATAGTTCTGTTCCTAATCATTATGCACAGTCCTTTACAATCATCACAGGGTTGTGGGAACACTACTGTATGACTGCAAGCATCAAGGTTAAAACATGATTGTGCGAAAAGCAATTTCAGGTTTTCCTCCCTGTTAATCAGCGTGGGCGTTCGTACCTCCAGGGTGAACCCGATGACTTTGAAACACTGCTCCACTGCGTCAAACTGCTCCTTGTAGAAGCTGTTGCTGACAATGTCAGGGCCTAATTTGATATGTTCGTTCCACAGATACCTGTAGCAGGAACAGGACATAATAGATCATGAACAAGAGGAGTGAGAAAGTGAAAATATCTTTTTTTTTTTTAATTGACGGATGAAATAACACCAAAGATCAAACCCACTTGGGTGTATTGCTGTCAGAGAGCTTGTAATGAGCCAGTTTCTTCCTGTCAGCCAGGCCGGCATAGATGTAGTAGAAGATGTGGAAGTTTTTCTCTCCTCTACGGAAACACACAGACAAGAGAACTTACAGTATGTACAAGTCTTTTTATTCTTCAACAGGTAACTATTGGTAATTTGGCCACCTAAAAATGACAATAGTTACTAAATCTTTGATTTTTTTCCATTGTGGGGAGCATCAATTCTCTACATCAAACACCACTACTATAATAGTAAATTCAACTAATAATTTTTAAAGAAGGATCAGTTTCTCTCTGTGTTTGAAGTATAAAAAGAATGTAGATGAGTGGGTAGTAGGATTTGGTTTGTTTATTTGCCCACGATGTAAAGACTTCGACTTGACGGGTGTGGAGGTTATAACATAAAAGCAGCCTACAGCAATGGGATTGTTTTAAACTGAACTTGTTTCATATGCATATTGTGGCTGACTATGATTCACACACCCACCAAACCAGGAGGGCCCACGTTCTGTGACTGATTCAATCTACCAGACGGAATAAAAAGTAGAGCCTGGGGCGGCGTTCAGCGCCCAATCAAACCCTCTCTGATCCCTGTGTCTGTTTTCTAATGAAATACTCCAGGCTGTCTTTGAAGTTGCAGCCAGGACACGAACGAATCCACAATCTGTGATCAAACAGGAAATAAGCTCATCCCTCCACTTGACCCACTTTGCTCCCCACAGACGTGATAAAAAAGAAATAGACGGACACTTTGAGTGAACTGCAGGTGGAAGGCAAACGCCGTGGGTTTGAGTTGATTACAACTGGTCCGTGGGTCAGGAATACGAAGAATTTCCCTCACAGCAAATGTTATGTTGTGGTTATTTACGCAGCCTGATGGATGACTCTGGATTTCTCCAGCAGATACTCAGATATCTGCGCCCCCACCACCGTCCCCCCACCGGTGAACTTCATTTCCAGGTATTTGCCAAAGCGGCTGGAGTTGTCATTGATGACAGTGCAGGCGTTCCCGAATGCTTCCACCAGACTGTTGACCAGCAGGATCTTCTCCTGCAGTGTCCGGTTATTGGCCTGAATACACATTAAACCATTAATTACAGAAATAATGATAATAATAACTGTCTGTATTGATGTTGTAACTCACCTTGCCCAGAACGGTGAGCTGCTGCACCAACAGATGAGCGCTCTCTGTCTTTCCTGCTCCACTTTCTCCACTGATGACGATACACTGAGCACAAGACACAAATAAAATGAAGATAAAACAAGAGTTTTTGGGGGTTTTTTTTTTCCAGAAACCCCATAAAAGGAGCAGAAAACACACCTGGTCAGTGTTGTAAGACACCATGGACTGGTAAGAGACATCGGCCACAGCAAAGATGTGTGGGGGGTTAGCTGTGCGTTTGGCTGCTATGTATGTCTTACTGTGCTGCGTGGGAGAGAAAGGGTTAAACGACATAAATATCAAGAGAAGAATGAACAAATACACAAGGAAATACTGCAAGTACTTAATTGGGCTATTGCTAATGTTTGTTTTCTATTGTCCTCTGACTTGACGAGAGTCTCTGGTTATGTAGTGTATGTTAACCCTTGTTAATGTTAAGCCTTTCAGTTATTAAAACATAAATCTGTTGTAAACCTGTAACCACCCTTTCCACATTTTAAAGAAAAAGAAAGGAAACTCCTTGTAATTGTGGCCACCACTGCCCTGTGACCAAAGAAAATGGCTACAGGTTTTGCAATTGTGTGAAATATTGACTTTTTTTTCCCTATCTATCTTAATGCCGTCTTAATGCCGTATTTTGATCCATTTTGCTTAAGTGCAGCTGAGATTTACTTGTAGTTTTAGTCAAGGGTAATTCCTTTGCTAATCTTTGATTATCTTTTGGTACATTTTGCATTGTATTTTGTTATATTTTTTGCCATATTTGGGGTCTTATTCGTCTGATTTACTGCAAGCTTTGTCATTTTGGAGGCAACTTTTTAGATATTTGGATAAATTGACCACTGTCACTGTATCAGTCTGTAAAAATGACCAAATGTAGTAAAACAAGGAAGGACTGTGGATTGACAGGTGAGGTGAAATATGGAGACTGAAGAATAAATAAAATCAGTGTAGTATGACGGCAGCAGAAAAACGGGGTCAGTGTACTGTATGAGTGAGTGTAAAGTAGGTGAAGCTAAATGGGATACAGCCGACTAGGGAACGGTAGAGAGAGAACAAAAGTGTAATTCTGGTCAAATAGAAGCATCAAACCCACAGACCTGAGGAGTGTAAATGTCCATCTTGTGGAAGGGATTGACTGCGATGATAATGTCTCCAACGTAGGTATAGATTTGATTTCTCTCATATCGACTCTGAAGCTGCTCTCCCACTGAATTCTATACAAAAAAAAACACACGCACATCATTGATACTTGCCTAAAGTTAATTAAATCCCACACAGGCACCAAACAAACAGGACGATAATTATAACTAGCATGTTCTGCCCGCAGTCACGTTCCTGTTACGTCATTGTTTTATCAACATGTCACACAATAATGGATTTTCCTTTGTCTCCATTCGGCTGGAACACAAACATCAGCCTCTGCACCGTTGCACCACAGCCGCTCATCTTTAAAGGATGGCCTGAAATATCCGCTGGCGCTCAGTTGGCTGACATCATTTTATATGTCACCACTGATGAATGGAACTTCATGTTATTGTGTTGTGATGATGTTATTGTGTTCTCCCCTCCCTGGTTTTGTAATATCCTCCCAACAGTGAGCACATGGTGATGTTTTACAAGTTTTTAAGTTTGGGTGGTATTTGGATGTTCAAAAGAAGAGAAATCTGATCAAAAAATCTATTTATCTGATTGATAGTTAAAAAAATTGATCTCTATACATTTTGGTCTTAGCAATTGAATATCATGAAATGTCATGAACAGTGTTGTGTAAGTTACTTTAGAAAAGTAACTTATTACTTTACTTGTTACTGCCCTGAAAAAGTAACTAGATACATTACTAGTTACTAAATTATAAAAGTAACTAATAACTAGTTACTTTACTAGTTACTTTACATTAAAAAAGTTTAGGGTTGTGTTCTGCAGAAACTATCATGTTGTTTAGACATTTTGACAGGCATCTTTATTGTAACCTCAACTTGCCACTTGCCGTCGTCTTGCTTGTGGGTGTGTGCTGCTGTAACGTGTCACGTGTGTGTGAGACTGTTTATTTTCCTGAAAGGCAAGAAGACCAGTCCAGTTCTCTTTCTAATTGGCTTAGCCTGAAACGTTAACCTATGTCAACGCATGGGTTCAGTTAGTGTGCACGGCCGTCTTTCACCCATGACTGTGAGAGTTACCACACACACACACACACACACTGACAGGCAGCTGACAGACTCTGTGCCACACAGTCCTCTCTCCGTGGCCGGGAGAAACCGTCCATTTGGACCACAGATAGTAACGAGTAACGAGCCCCTTTACACCACACTAACAATAACGGCGTTACTGAATGGGTAAATTAACGCGTTACGTTATTAATTACAGAGAAAAGTAGTCTTGTCACCTAACGGCGTTACAAGTAACGTGTAGTCCCAACACTGGTCATGAATAGCCGTTACTAAGGCTTGTTACAAAAAAGACTACAATCTTTTGGAATTTTTCGTTTTTAATTATTTTAGGAGCTGGGTTCAACTGTCATACCTCATCCAGAACTTCAAGGGTGGCGAGGTCTTCAACCTCGTCTGGTTCGGCCTGAGAATTCATGAAGTTTCCTCTTTTGGTGTGGATTCGTTCATGCCTGAAAAACAGGATGGAAAAACATAATACATAATAAATAGAGCATTGTTATTACTAATCCCTGTATCTAGCCAATCAAATAGTTTAGATGACCAATATAAAAAAAATGACATTTCACAATTGTACACTTGTGAGACTCGTTTTTTCAGATGCAGTAGCTGTTTGACTGAGTGCAGCAGGTATAAAAGCACAAGGAGCGTGGATGAAAGCAGGAACACAAGAAGCGGCAGTGATGAAAACAATTGCAACATCTGAGGAGAACGTAAAACTAAAGCCAGGTCATGATGTCGTCTACAGGTTTGAAGTTGAGGAAGCCAGGAAACATCTGCACCATGAAGGTCAGGTGTTACCTGTCGTTAGAGTCTCTGCATCTTTCTGTTTTTCCACGTAGGCTTTAATGACAGGAATTATTTCACAATCATCACAACCAACACCAAGTCAGATTTCCTCATATCAAGCCTCAAGTCCAACTCCAACTCGTTCTTTGAAAGTCAAATGATTTTATCAAGTTTTTATAATTTTTTTGTTGGTAATTACACACCAGGTAATTTAAATAGCACTTTTGCTCGCCCTGCAGGGGAGAAAGAGTAAAGCATGCAGCGCTCAACTTCTAACCTTTTCTTAGAAATACTTATGAAATCTGTTGGGAGACATTTGTACCTTGTCTTTTCTATGGCTCCTGTCTGCTGGATGAGATCAATGAGCTCAATCAAATGTTTCTGCAGTATCTTCTCCCTGCTGACTATATGCCTGATGAACTCGTGGTCCAGAAGGTCTATGACATTTGGTCTCAGCTCAAAGTCTTTAATCAGGCATCTGCAGAGGGATGAAAAGTAAAGGAAAAGAATGAGGAAGATATGGAGGAATAAGTGTGTGATATTCAAAGGATATGTTGGTGCAGAAATAAAAGCATTTGTCATTCAGTGTCATAACAAACACAGCAGCAGTCATGCTCTCACTTGCTGATGAAGTCATTAAAGTTGTCTGACCAAAGCTCGGGCTGGAGGAGAGTAGGCGGCGGATTTCTGTCGAAGGAAGGAATGAAAAAGATTAATGGAATGATAAGATGAAATGGAATTTAGCTGCAGGAGCCCAGGACAAAAGACTGGGTGGATAGAAATCATCAAACTGGATGTAATTATCATTGAAATTTGTGTCCAGGGAAATTTCTGCTTTGACAAGAACCCAAAAGATAAAGGACAAACTTGTGTTAGTAATGGGTGTAGAGATCATAGGGTGGAGTTTTCATCTACAGGTGTTGGTATGTTTTAATATTCAAGGGTCAGCAGTGTATAGAACAGTCCTGTTTTAAGGAAAATACGCTGTAATGCAAAAGCAGTTTCACAAAGCTATGTCATCACAATAAAAAGCAATAAATAAATAAATAAGTGAACTAAAAATAACATAAAAAGCCCTTGGCAAATTTTCTCCAGTCTAGCAGAGGCAGAATTAATTATTATATTATTATTATTTGCCCTTTGGTTCTACCTGGTACAAATAGTCTAAATCAGTGTTCCCCAACCTTTTTTTGCGCCACGGACTGGTTAAATGTCTGGTACTTTTTTCTTCACGGTCCCGTCATTAAGTTGTGGCAGATAAATACTCCTTAATAAAATAAAATTTCCGGTGTTGTGGAATATTTTACTACCTATAAAATCTTCCTACCCAAATTAACTGTGTACAAGGATTTCTTAAGCACACACAGCCTATAATTATCTGCTACCAGACTGGTATACAAAGTTAGTATCCTGTATCAATGCAAACAGTTTATTATTATTGCATTACTGATGATGGAATCCTAGCCATTCTATTGGTCAGTTCTTTTGTTGATATGGGTATGGATCAAGTGGAAGAAATAGCCAGATGGAGCCAAAAGGAAACATTATTTCTCTGCAGACCACCACCAATTCATCCTTGGACCAGTACCGGTACCAGTGCCCAGCCCAGTGATTGGGGACCACTGGTCTATGGCTCTGCAGAAAATGTCTTTGATTTGTTTGTCACAGCCTTAAAAACAGACTTTAAGAGAGAGTTAAAGGCCCTCGTCGTTCAGGTCGTCACTGTGAGGGAACTACGCTGAAATAATTGCCGTTAATTTCTCTGAGCCGCTCCAGATCTCAGTCTGTAGCAGGAAAGTCAATTCATCCCCTTAATGCAGCTGTTGTCAGGCTCTACTCTGACAGCTATAAATGGCTGTAATAAAAGTCCATATATCTTTCTTTTATCACACAACACGAGCAGAGCCGACAGCCTCGACGTTAGCTGTGACTGTTTAAGTCTCCTTCTTATCTGAGTCACTCCTGATGGTCTCATGTATTTATTTACACTTTGTCCTCTTATTAAATCTCATGACAGTAACGAGCAGCGAAAGTAAATCTCCCACGCTGCACACAATGACAGACCAGAGCACAACCTGTGGCAAGTGTACATGATTAGGATGTGTATAATCTTTCTCCTCTTGAGGAATAAGGCTCGGAGCTGGGATGGGACAACAGTCACATTTTGTCCCTTTTTTAAAGACAAAACAAAACAAAAAACAAAGAAATATGGTGAACAGTGGTCCGATCACAACCAGTGAAAGACGATAATCCCTGGAAAAGCAGTAGTTATTACATATTTTGCATATATAGTAAGTCTTTCTGAACCCTTTTTTACGCGTGATTTATAGCAAAAGTAAAAAATAACAACATGTTGACAAATCTTGTTTACCTGTAAACATGCAAGTTATTTCTTGCAATAACCTGATTGTAAGTATTACAAAACATATTTGTATCATCAATGCATTTTTTGCATTATTTTATTTTTGAAATATATTTAATTAAAAAACATTAATCCAACACGAAAATACTAAGGATATAGAAATTAGAAATTAAAAATGTTATGCAAAAACTGCAAAAATCCACTAAAGAGCACAGAAGTAAACGAGTAAACACTTGCAGTTTGCAATTAATGAGTGAAAAATCGACAAATATGCAATTTGTGATGATGCACTTATGAGTGACAGCCTTAGCCTTAACCAAACCTGGTGAAAAAGTGAATGCAATATCAGTAAAACAAAAAAAAATATATAACACATCTTTTTGGACCTAAGAACTGCAAAATTTTAACCGTAAATGACAAATATCTGTACTTTCCTCTGTGTATTAAATTATAAAAAAAATATATAATTGTGCTATAATAACAGTGAGGGGGGTAGAGAGAAGAAGGAGTGTGAAGTGACAGCTCCAGGCTGAGGCTGCAACTGTCACATAGATTTTTGGAAACTCTCTGACGCCTCCTGTGGGGCTGGAGCCTCAAGTGCAAACAAACAACAGCGACAAAGACATGCTTGTGTGTGTAGGTGTGTGACGGCAAGTACTCCTGTAACGCACCAACACTGGAGATAGAAGATGGCGAATGATTATGGTTGCCTTTCAGAAAGAGAGAACTTATTGTAAGGCATCAGCACCATAAGAGAAGAACAGTTCACAGAGAAACCTTTCGACATGAAAAGATTGCTTTTCTTCTGGTGGTACTCAATCATTTTCCAACTTTGAAAATGGGTCATTTCAAGTTTGCAATAAAAATCACAGTGCTTTACTCTCTCTTGGATTTCTAGTTTCCACGAGAAGTAAAACATTATTCTGAAAAAAAATGTCTAGCTTCTGTACTTCTATAGAAATGTTTGTTTACCCCTGACAATCGCAAAAAGAGCTTTACACAATTCAATTTTTAGGATTTATCTTGCGTTCATCCTTTGAGAGGTATCTCATTTTAACCGGGGGGGCACAGAAACAATTGATTATTATTTATTCAAGTGACAAATACTGTCAATTATATTGTGCAACTTCATTATTAAATATATGCTTTTAAACCTCCCGCAGGCCACACCAAAACATGTGGTCTTAAAAAAAATATTGTTTCCTTTATGAGGGTTTCCCATCACAACAAAACTAGTCAAATGACAAAGGTCATTTGATGTGCTGTTACATATTGAATATCAAGGCGTGACTGAGACTGCGAGCCCACCTGGGTATTTTAAACAGAGCTCTCATTGGGTGAAGGTCAGAGAGAGGCGGATCTCCATCTCCCAGCTCTATGGCAGTGATTCCCAGAGACCAAACATCACACCGAGCGTCGTAGGTTGAGTCCAGCTGCTGCTCACAGGCTATGACCTGCAGGAGAAATACACAGAGAGTCAGAGTTTCCTTCAACATCAGCAGCTAAAACGTGATTCTCAATTGTTCTGTGCCTTGAAAGCAGAACTGTTTTCAAGTCCAGAGTTGCTGTCACCCAGTGACTGGAGGCTTGTTACATTATCATTTAAAGACTACGGCAGTGGTACACTTCTATCTAGCGTGCTATATTCCCCCTGGAAGTCTCTTACAAGCCAATACCTCTCCACTACCTCACCCCCCGCACCCCATGGGTCCCAGCCCCGTTATTTGGGAAATACTTAGTTATTGTCAGATTGAAATCCAATTTATTTGAAAGTAAAAAAAAATAAAAAATCTGGGACCAGGTTTTGGACTCTATCAGAAGCACTGGCCCTTAAATGACGCAGGAAACAATCATTAACAGTTAACAAAAGCAAATACACACACACACACACACACCAGCTCCAAGTCAATCTACTGTATCCTGAGGGCGACATGGTGTCCAATCGCCAACATAATTAATCTGTGAGAGTATGACATGTGTTCAAATAAACCCTTCACCCACACACATGCATGAACCTACACACGCTGGATACACTATATATTATTGTACTGGAACACCAGCTCCCAGTGGGCACACACACTGTAAAATCATCACCCGATTAGTAAAACAACACAATTGTACACATACACACCTACCACAGACAAACGCCAGTGTTAATCCACGGATGATAAAATCCAGAATATGAGAGTCTGTCCTTCCCCAGTAAAACTAACTCAACCCTCGATGCCTGCCGCCGACCTGGAGGAGGCTCAGCTCCAAAGACTGCCTACCGTGCCTATAACTCCACTCTTCCCCTGCAAATATCACAGTGATGATACTTCTTACTCAAATGACATTAAAATCTTCCAGGTCTGGATCAGTCAGGCTCGAATGATTGTGCATCCACTCCACATTTGCAAAGTATGCAAATCTCTTAGATGGGGAGCATGTTCAAAGGCAATCTATGGAGGTCAAATAGTCAACGGACGTCCAGGCCAGTCCAGTCTAGTCAAGTTTATGCTTTCATTCCATTTTTTTTGCCTCCTTGTCATCCTTTATGTTATTGTTTTTTTTCTTTTACCTCTGGAGCCATCCAGAAGGGAGTTCCTACAGAAGTATTCCTCCTGAGGCGAGAGTTTGTCAACTGAGCTGAAACACCTGCAGAAAATGAAGAGAAAAAAAGAAAAAAAAAGACATAACATCATCTGAGTGACTGTGACGACATTTACTTTTAACTTTCATCTCCAGTTGACAGCAGGGTGAAGCTGAGCTTATGGAATCCTGAGCTCTCCCTGTATTCTGCAGATGGAGCTGTCAGCAGCGTGACACACTCCCATGCTGCCTGGCTTTGCTCTTACCTTTGCCTCACATATGATAGATTGCTTTGAATTACAAATTCCTGACGGTGATTTTTTTTTTTTTTTTTTTATTTTGTGGCTGGACACTTCAGGAACATCATTTGAATACAGGTCAGCTGTAACTGGCTGCTGCAGGCGGCAGATACAGGTCGTCATGTGACTTATCCTCTCAGGTCCGGTTTGAAGGGACGACATGACGAGAATTCAGCACAACGATGACCACGGTGAAGTATGTGAGTGTTTGAATGTGTGTGTGTGTGTGTGTGTGTGTGTGGAGGGGGATGCACGGGGGGAGAAAACAAAGACGTGACATGAACATGCTGACCCACACTCCCGACTCCAGTGCAGTCCAGACAAATCAGTGTAACGCCACATGCCCACATATCCTGAGGGTTAGCTCTAGCATGAAAGAAGTCGACCAGGACGTGAGCAGAGACAGGGGGGCAGAAAATGGAAACCAACAAACCAGTGGTGATCTGCTGCTGCATCACATGACGCCACAGACTCAACTGACTGCAGAAATATTCACTCTATCCTCCTCAAAATCATCTCTTTCAGGCTGTTGGTTCAGTCCAACAAGCAAAGTTATCACTTTTTTTAAATAATGATTTCTTCCTCGTTTTGTTTTCCTCTGTAATTCTCAAAGCATTAGCAGTGATTTATTCTAATATATTTATCCCTGGTTAATTAATGGCCAGTGGTGAAAATGCTAATCTGGCGACAGGGGTGGAAAAACTGCTGGGCAAGCAGGCAAACAGTTCCATGAAGTGAACATCAACAGGGATTAGTATCATGTGCAGGAGGAGGGTGTGTTTTATATGCCGCCCACACTACACTGTGAAGCATCAGCACATGTTAGTGACAGCAGCTCGGCAGTTTGACATTCTCACAGAGAAACACAGGGGTTTAATCTACCACTTATTTGAGCTGCATTACAAATACAATCTAAACAAATTATATCTTCTTCTTTCGGCTTATCTCGTTTTTCAGGGGTTGCCACAGCGAGTCAACAACTTCCATCTCACCCTGTCCTCTGCATCCTCAACTCCAACCACCTCCATGTCCTCCCTCAACGCATCCATCAATCTCCTCTTTGGTTTTCCTCTTTGTCTCCTACCTGGTAGCTCCATCTCTAGGATCATTCTTCTACCAATGTAACCACTGTCCCTCCTCTGAACATGTCCAAACCATCTCAATCTGGCTTCTCTTTGTCCCTCTAATCACCTCATTCCTGATCCTGTCCATCCTTGTCACCACCAAAGAGAACCTCAGCATCTTTAACTCCTCCACCTCCACCTCCTGTCTTCTACCTGTTCCTAGTGTCTCTAATCCATCCACCATGGCTGGTCTCACCACTGTCCTGTAAACCTTTCCCTTCACCTTAGCTGACTCTCTTCTATCACAGATCACTGCTGACTCTTTTCTCCAGTTGTTCCATCCTGACTGTTCTCTATTCTTCTCCTCTCTTCCACAGTCTCCACTGCTCTGAGCAGTTGAGCCCAAGTATCTAAACTGCTCCTTGTAACCCACCAATCTGGACGTTTTGGACCCACTTGGGCTGCCTATATATTTATTCTTTCACATATCTGCTTCTTCTGGGCTTCACAAAAAAATAATGATAATGACAAGTCATTTAATTATGTATTTCTATCCTTTAGACAATTTTTGCTCAGTTATATCAAGTTGGAAACAGCACAAGCAGCAATATTTTTCCTAAAAATAATTACGTCCAGTAGTAAAATGCTGATATATGCAGTAGAAATACTGATGGAAAAACTGCTGGGTAGGCAGTGCGGAGGAAACCAGTTCTGTGAACCGATTATCAAGAAGGATTAGCATCATGCACAGGAAGAGTTTGCGCTACAGCACTGCACTGTAACACAGTTACTTAGAAAAAGGAAAATGTCTGACTGACATCCAAGAAGACTACTTTTGCTAATGTATTTGTTTAAGAAAATCTATTATTTTGTTGCGTCACTCTTTATCTTCTATTAAACACGTTTTTAAATGTTCTGCGACTCAGTTCATATAGTTAATCCACTATATGAACTATATCACTTGGTGTTCATCACTAGAGCAGAGGTTCTCAAGCTGTGGTTTGTGTACCACTCTTGTGGTACCTGGGACAATTTGACTCCAAATACTACTACTTGTGTCAACAGTGTAGATGGGTCAAAACAGTCTGTACTTCTATAGAACCTCTCTCATCCTGAATTGTGCTCTGCTGGTTTTTGCCTCTACCTGGCAGGTAGAGATAGACAGGAATGAATGAGTCGTCATAACTAAGATACAGCCAATCCCAACAACTTTAACTTTACAATTATTCCAGAATAGCAGCTCCACCAAGTGAATAATTGTTAATCAAAGGACTATAGATTTGTGCACCTCATACAGAAAAAGAGATATTATGCAATGCAGAGCATAGCGTAGAAGAGTGTGGTGAGATGGGAGATGCTGAGAGACCCAAGAGCCAAACAGCACGAGGAACAGAAGATGATGCTAAGTTCCCAAATAGTATACCCACTACACATTGCATTAGCCAATAGTAGGCTGTCCAAAAAGGGTTTCGTTGTCAGCAACTGGACTTCGTCATGGAGATGATAGACGTTTCATTCCTCAACTGAGGAACCTCATCAGTTTCTGGTTGATGTCAGAGACTCTGGTAGTTCTACTCCTCTGGACCACTCCCTTCACCACTGGACAAAGGTGTGAAGAGTTGATGTTAATGTCTCATGTACAGACGTGATATGTCTTTCAACTCCAGCTGCTTACAACTAAACCCTTTTTGGACAGCATGGACCTGGATGAATGAGAATCTTCATAGACAATAGTAGGCTGTGTGCAATCTTATCCAGGTTAACAAAACTATAGGAGCGAATATTCACAAATGTGCTTAAGCTCAAATAGTTTATAGTGAACAATATAGTGAAAATGTGTACTGAGGAAGTGAAAGGAGAATGGCATCGTGGAACCTAAATAAGATCTACACAGATATATTTTCGCAGAAGTCATTCATATGTTTGGTTCAACCGTGATGTTGTGTATGTGAGTGTCCGTCATGTCAGGGTAAAAAGACATCAAGATCCTCTCAAAGCTGCCACAGCTCCTCTCTCTCTGCTGCGGTACATTAGCCAAGAGTGGAGCCTGGTGGAGACACACTTCATAATCATCACACAGATAATTAGAATATTCATGAGGCTGTGTGTGTGTGTGTGTGTGTGTGTGTGTGTGTGTGTGTGTGTGTTCCTCCCAATCTTCCTCCTTCATTTTAGGTCAGTGTCTCTCTCCCTGTAGTGATGAGTCACAGCCACAGGACAGAAATAATAACCTCAGCGTGACGCCGCTCCTCTGTCCTGCAGCAGCGCCCCCTCCAACCATCCATCCCTCCTGCCGAATTTAAGATTTTTTTTTCTGTCAGTGTTTTTGCAGATATGGGTCTGTATAGTAGGTTTTCCACCTTTTCTATCATTGAAAAACTAATTTTCTTTTGTGCTGTACTGAAATTATATTTTTAAATATACCACCACCTGGGGGAACATTTTCATTTGGAGGCAATTGTTTATTCCATCATGCTGAAGTCAACCGTACAGTAATCATGTTGACAAAAATAGTACCTATAATTGAGTTTTATGAAAATGCCACCATAAACCCTAGTTTAATCCTAAGGCTTCACGTGTTGGTTGAAGAATTATTCAGGTTAGTGTTGAGTGCTTAGTCTTTTAATAATTCTCATATTCACTCTATAAAGACATTATAATGTGCTAATGCTGGAACACCATCTTTATAATTTGTTACAGTTGGTTTAATCCACATATGTGTCAGAAACACTGAAATAATGCGGAAATATGGGCTTTGGCACGGAGATGGAAGTGCTTTTAATTGAAACGAAAATATTTCCATACAAGACAGTAAACATACAGAATTAAACTAGGTTTGGAAAACTATTGCATGTTTATTATTTTACTTCCTCATTTAAATTCGAACCTTGCTGTTTTTTTTATTTTTTTTATTTTATTTTCCAACCCTTTTGCTACTTTATCTTGCTGCCAAAATTAAAAAGCTTTTTATTTGGTAAGTAAACAGTCAGCTGTTTCTGTTTGAATGTGTTACACAAAGTTTTGACCTTTAAATTTGTAACTTTTTGCATACAATTTTTAATTTCTATCGATGCAGTAGAACTTTTTTTTGTTTTGTTTTCCTTGCAGCTTGTCTCTTTTTCGAGGTTCCACAGTGAATCGGTGTCTTCCATCTGTCCTGTCCTCTGTATCTTCTACTCTAACTCCAACTACCTGTCCTTTCTAACTGCATCTATAAATCTCCTCTTTGTCCCCTACCTCTTGCTTTTTCTCCAACCCTTTCTGTCTGTGTTGTCCCTCTAATCACCTCATTCCTGACCCTGTCCATTCTTGTCTCTCCTAAAGAAAATCTCAGTATATTTAACTCTGTCACTTCCAGCTCTGCCTCCTGTCTTCAGCCTATTGGTTGAGTCTTTGTTTATACTTTATGTATTTATTATCATGGTCAAGGAAGTAGACTTGGGTCCACAAGGCTTTGGGTTCTTATCGACCCAGGTCTAATCACACCATCGACCTGACCATCATAATCTCAAAGGGACTTACCAACCACAGAAAGATAACAGTATGAAGCAGCATTTGGGTTGCAGTCGTGGAGACTGCTAACCCTGGGGGCAAGTAATGGGTAAAATAATGAGGATGAATGAATGAATGATTAATAAGTCCGTCACCAACGGTAACTATGTATTGTGTTTTTTAAATCATTTTAATATCAGTCTCAAACTGTAAAACTATATGTATATATATATATATATTTATATATATACATATATATATAACATATACAGTCATGGAAAAAATTATTAGACCACTCATTCTTAATTTCCTATAATTTCCTATGTTGTCATTATACAAATATAATAACAACAAAAAAGGCTCATAATTCAGTTTAATTTCAGAGTTGATTTCTGGCCATTTTGCATGGTTTTATTGACAGTGACAAAAATCACTTCCGTTCCTACATCACTAGCAATAACATTGTACCGACAAATACAGTGCCTTTAGTCATTGCATGGTTTTGTGTTCATTGTTTCCCCCAGGTGATAAACCTTTAGTGGAACAAGGCATTAAGATGAACAAGGAATTGAAGAAAACAGCAGAGTGGTCTAATATTTTTTCTCAATACTGTATTGTATGTATATATATATATATGTATATACTGTATATAACAGTATTGCATCAGTATGCACATGCACGGACTGACAGCCAGCCAGCAATATTACAAAGGTGTCTCTTGGTTTGATATTAACTCTGATCAAGTGGGCTGCTGTGTTTGTGAGAGAAAAAAAACTGTCCTCAATAGAATGTCTCTTAGCTTTTCAACGCATTTAAAATATGTCACCAAATGACAGAAATGTTTTTCAGAGAATCTCCTCTGGAGGCGATGAGTGGCTCCTGCCTCACATGAGCAACGACACAGTCGGGGTCTTAAGTGATTCCATTCATTTCCGTCTCCTCTTTTACATTTAAGAGCTGTGCACTTTTCTACTTTAGGTTTAGAAAGAGGCTTTTACGAGTGGCCACAATTAGCAGTCCAAATTCATACACACACACAGACACACACACAGACACACACACACACACACACACACACACAAATGCCTGGTGGATTTTACATCAAATGAAAACAGACAGCTGCTTTGTTTTTGGTTATTTCCCGTCTTGTTTGACTCGTGTTAAGAAAACACTTTTTCACACAGGAGTGACATTCATGAACTTCACTCCGCTGCACATATTTGGCTAAGAAAACTCCAGAAACAAATCAAGAACAATCCCTCAAAACAAACTTAAAAAAGCAGCCTGCTGCCTGCTGTCACTGGACAGATATGATAAGATGTAATAGGAAAAATGTACAGTGTACAGTAAAGTTAGGATCAACCACTCGATCACGTTGTGTAAACGTTGTCCAGCCCATTGTCCAGATAATTAGTGACACGATTTATTTGTCCAGCAGCAGAACGTAATGGCTTTGTCCCTCTTCTGTTGAATGGAGCCTTAAAGTGATTTTCACTGATTAGAGGTTAGAGACTAAGGAGAATGGGACTAAAGAGGGGATGGAATGTGGATACAGGACTTAAACACCAATACAACCTTGTTAATTTATAAAATAATGCATTGTTATATATACACTCACACACACATATATATATAATACAATGCATTGTTGATAGTTGTAGAGATGTGGTAGCCAGGAATATAAAGCATGTAAACAGTAGTATTAGTCCTTAAAGATTTAAAGTCATAGACACAAAAAGCTGATGTGTGATATGTGGGGGGTTTTTTAGGATTAGGATTTTTTGAAAATGAGGACAAAAACTTAACTGATAGCGCCACCTCCACAGGAGAAAGAGAGCTACATGCTCTATGTTTACAATGATAACCCAGGGTTGGCCTTTCATGAAGCAGTCTTATGTTTGTTTTATGATTAAGCATTGTCATAAAAGAAAAGTGTCTCTTCGTTTTTAGTAGTATACAATATACAGTCATGGAAAAAATGATTAGACCACTCTGCTGTTTTCTTCAATTCCTTGTTCATCTTAATGCCTTGTTCCACTAAAGGTTTATCACCTGGGGAAAACAATGAACACAAAACCATGCAATGACTAAAAGCACTGTATTTGTCAGTACAATGTCATTGCTAGTGATGTAGGAACGGAAGTGATTTTTGTCACCGTCAATGAAACCATGCAAAATGGACAGAAATCAGCTCTGAAATTAAACTGAATTATGAGCCTTTTTTGTTGTTATTATATTTGTCCAGATGAATGTAGATTAAGTGGAAGCAGACGTTTAAATGGAGAAGAAATTAAAGAAAGAGTGGTCTAATCATTTTTTTCCATGACTGTACACAACTACTGCATGTTGGTGCGTACATACCAAAATCCACCAGTTTGACGCCCCCTTGAGTCGTCAGGAGGATGTTGTTGCCTTTGATGTCTCGGTGGATGGTGTTGTTTGTGTGGAGGTGTTGGAGGCCCTGCCAGGAAGATGTGAAGAAAACGCTCGTATTTACATGCAAACACCTGCCTGCAGTTGAAATCTTTTTCTCAGGAGGAGGTTGTTTCCTCCACTCCCTCCTCCCTCACTGCGGTATCGTACCATAAGGGCCTCATGCAGGATGTAGCCAATGATTCTCTCGTCCATCCTGTCTCCTCTCCTCAGCATGCTTTTGGCCAGATCTGTCACAGAGCCTCCGTTGCAGAGCTGCAACAAAGACGCGCAGGACGAGAACATTAGCATTAGTCAGCACTTACGCCTCTTCCAACACAATATGGTCTCTGCCCGTCTCCAACATCTGGGACATCTGAAATATGCATAGGCGCTTCCTGAGGCGAAAAAAAAAAAAAACTTTTGATGGTGCGATTACAAAAGGACGCTCAGCATAATTCTGCCCGATCTGCAGCAGCTTATCTTTCTCCAGCAGCTTAGTGGGAGGTGGGAGTCGTGTCCAAAGAGAGAATGGGAGTCAGTAAAGAGGATTTAATCTGAGCCCTGATGACGAAGGACGGTAAATATTTAAGAAGCACAATACATCGTTAAACTAAGTTTGGACTGTTAGGTACCCACACAAAGGTGAAGATGCCAGGAAGTCTCCGAGGTGAAGACTCTGACATCTTGTTCTTTAACTTCTTTTTTTTTCTAAATGTTATGTTGAGAAGGTTTCTTCACCCTCTACACAGAGACAAATTCTTAAGGATTGAGACCTTTGGGTTTAACTTGGGCTCTGTCTGAAGATAGAAATGGAGCTACAGTACGTTCCAAGACATTTGCAATGGGTTAAAATCCATGAGGCGGAGACACAATACATACTTATTAACTGCAGATATCCAACATTTTGCTTATTACCCTAGACATATTATTTCCAATGCCGATTTCAACAACCACCAATATAGGCCTGGAAATTTATTTATTTTTTTTGTTTATCCATGCACGTCACTCTATGACTATACGAATAATGAAATAAGCTGCAATGCTGTCATCTAGTGAGTTTCATTATAGCAGGGGATTTCAAAGTGTGGGGCGGGCCCCCCTGGAGCGGCGCGGTGCGATGCTGAGGGGGGCGCTTGTGACCCTGGTGAATTTTTCCACCGTACTAAAATAGAACAAAGTGTAATTGCACATCCTTGTAAGTTGAACTATATCTCTTTTTTTGTTTCTTTATGTTAACAAGGATACAATGTTATACAGAGGTGTACCTAGAACTATTTTATAGACAAATGCTGTTATAGTTGCGGCGGAGAATAGGTGGTGGGGTCGGGGGGCGCAAATTGTTTTCTTCTTGCTAGGGGGGGGCGTAACAGAAAAAGATTGGGAAGCACTGCATTATAGTATACAGCGATTTATTATTTTTAGAGGTGAGATTTTTTTATCAAAACCCAGGGATTGCCTAATCAGGTTTTCATTATCCGAGAAATAACCCATAACAATTATTAAAGGTATTAGACAACATACTTGTATTAGTCAGCTGACTATTACACTATTAACTATCAAAAATTATTCCTTGCAATACCATGTTTGTATATATTCAAAAATTTTCACTATTTCACCATCATTACTGTTTGTCTTTTTGGGGGCTGAAATGAAATGCTGATTTCAAACAAAAAAATGAAAATATTGGAAATGTAGGAAAACCTGCAGCACAGCCAAAAATACAAGAATATCCACCGGATACACCTATTCACAACTGTATTCTACAGTCACACATTACAACAAAATATATCTGTTTTGACTGGAGTATTGTGCAAACCACTACAGCATTTAAAATGAAAAAGAAATGGTCGATCAAGGAAGCGTTCATGGGATGTACACTGGAATATCTTTCAAAATAAATATAGAACTAATATTTTGACTACATTGTACTTGCTATTCAGTGAATTTCTTTCACATTTATACATAGTGGGTATATGAATGTTTTGATGAGGTTTTTTTTGCTGTTGTCTGCTGCATTTAGACAGGGACTCCATCTGCAATAGCATTCCGTCTGGAAAATTACAGAAAATTACCCCTAGAACGTTTCCAAGGCAACCAGCATAACCCATAATTTGGGCCTGTCTTTCTTTAGAAGATGCCAGAGCTGTAGAAAGGGGGGAGGAAAGAGGAGGGATGAGCATTAAGGTGTTGCTCACAGTGAAAAAGGCTGATCATAAAATTGTATATTTCTGCATGAGTACAGTTGGTAAACACTGTGTGCGGCAAGGATCAGGTCTACACACAGTTGGTTTGCAGTGACGACAACACTTCAGCATTTCTTCTTCGTTTTCACTGCAGCTGAAGATGTTTTCTGCCAGGCGGGGATTTTCCATTTCGTTCTCAGTCTTTATGCATTCTATAATTAAACTAATTCACTTCTCTGATAGACTAGAAGCCTAATCAGTGTGCGTGTGAGTGTGTGTGTGTGTGTGTTGTTTGGGAGGATGTGGATCAGTCCCCTGCAGCGACTGCTGATGTCAATGTGCAGGGTGAATTTGATAAGGTCACAAATACATCATTTCTGCAGGAAAGTATTGACACAACTGGTCATTTTCAATGCACATTCACACAGACAAATTGAATGAATAGAGTGGTACTGCGCAGTATTCTTTCAGTATTCAGCAACATAGTTTTACAGCAGCTATAAAATTACACTACATAATAACGTTGCCGTTATTCTACTGTATAATAAATGTAACTGAATGTTCTGCAGGTCTGAAATGCTGACTCGTGCAAAGTGCTCCATTGTCAAACAGATGATGTTTGTGCTGAAATGATCAAATTCTTTACTCTACACACAGCTTGGCTGCTTGATAATGTCCATCTGTGATGCCAAAGATAAACCCCAGGAGCCTATTAACAATAACACTTTAAAACACAGCAAATGGATTTGCAGTATGATTGTTGCCCTATTATTTTAACTGTTTCCAAACTGTAGTCAAGTTTTTTTTTTAACTTTTGCTTACACACGGAATTGTTTATAAAATGAATCCTTGAACGAGCCTCTCGCCTGTTCTTGTTATGACTGTTTACCACATTTTTATTATATTTTGTATTTGAAGTGATATTTAGACTGATGTCTGCTTGTTTAACTTGACTTGACATGACTTGTTGGGACAGTTGGTGGCTAAGTGGTTAAGGAAGCGGACTTGGGTCCGTGAGGCCCCCGGTTCGAAGTAGGGGCGCCCTTGCAAGGTATTGCCCAACTCACTGCTCCCCTCTCATAGTTGCCCTCTGTTCACTTTGGTGATGGGTTAAATGCAGAGGTGACATCTCGTTGTGTGCTGTGGTGTGAATCACAATGACAAAAATGTGATTTAATATTTTATAGAACAACCGTTAGCGCTAGGCTTACTAATAAAAACATCTTAAGCTTTAAGTTAGCTTGCTTGCTAGCCTCTTTGGCTGACTATTTGGCATTTCTAGATGCTCTAGGGTTTTTTTTTTTAGCTAATTTTTATGCGCTTTATTTATTGTTTATATACTTTGCTGCCAGCAGTGTAAGTCATCTAAATCTGAAAATCTTCCTAATCTTTTTTATTCTTTCAATCTTTCAACATTTGCCGAGCTTGTCTTCAACTTTTCTGGTTGCAATCAATGCATTTCCTTTCGAAAAAGAAATATTTTCAGTTCCAAGGTTGGCAATGACATTTGAGCCCCATGAGACAGTGCCAGGAGACATACAGTTGTCCTTTCATGCATGAGATTCAGCAGAGTCAAACGAGTCTCTGACCTTGAACAAGCCCGTTGCAGGTTTCCAACGCTACAGTATACTGGTTTCTGTATCCTGTCTCCTTATCAGTCTACCTGTCCATCAAGAACTCAAAGTAGGGCTGCTGCTGCTGCAGGATGGCGTAGCAAGAATCTCTGCTGCCGCATGAGGACGTTAATCACTCCCGCTTCTCCACTACTGCCAGACAAAGTGCAGTAAAGAAGAGAAAAAAGCTCAGACACTGACGCTGAGCCAAGTCTGACGTCTGCTGCCACTGTATCAGCATTGCCAGAGAGTAGACACAAGACAAAATTTACGTTCATTTGTCTGAGATTCAGATCAGAGATCTTGATTGAAACAGGTTTTATCACAGCAAATCAACAAAGCTAGACATTTCATTTGGAAACGTTTGAAACGCAGGATGAAACAGGAACCAATGTCTGTCCTAATTCTGGATCTTCTCGGCTAAACTGAAAATAAATCCGGTGGTGAGAGCAAAGGAAATTATGTGGGTCGGAATGATGCTATGCTCAGAGTACCTACAACCACAATATAAGAACCCAAAATTTTTGGCACCAAATCCACTTCCTCCTTCCCTGCGAGGCTAGCGTTGCCTTTGTAAATTTTTTTAATGTAAATATTTCTGTTTTGTGTGTTTTGTGCAAAGACAGTTTCTAAACACAGAAAGTAAATGTAACCATGGGTTTTCATCAAAGAAGTCTAAATTTAAGATCAGGAGAAAGCCATAACTGAAAAGAAAATAATTTTCACCCAATGTATTTGTGCCTCTGCTTCTGAGGCATGCTAACCACTAAGTAACTAACCATCACCGGGTCAGCTCGAACCAGACTGCATTGCTACACATTTACATTTACAAAGCATAACCTGAATACATTGCACATTCAATTGCATCACAGAGGAGGTCATGTGTTGGATCTGTCCTTATAAATGAAAGCAGTCGATCAAAGACATAGGAAAGATGTGGATGAAACAGAATTCAACATGAAACAAAACGGTTTGGTTAGCCACGGGGAAAAAACTCTTACTGTTTACAATACATGGATCATTTGCAAAATCCCTGAATTAGTATAGGGGGTAGTGTGTGTGTATGTGTGTGTGTGTGTGTTTGTGTCTTGGTGACACATGTTGGAGCACCTCCAGAGAGAAGCACTCTCATTGTTACTGTGGTCTTATCACTTACACAGCCATAATAGCTGAGGTGTCTGCTTTCGGCTGCTGTTTATTGAAAAGCTTGAACAAGGAAAAACCATTTTAAGGCCCATTGTGAATTAATGACTGGTAGAGGTCAGGATACGACTGGACACAGTCCACTCTGGGGGGGGGCGATGCTAATGACAGCAGTTTGTTTGGGACATTCACAAAGTGTCCGTCAAAGAGTCTGTTTGTTGCAAAGACGGAGGAAGGACTGTGAGAAGTCCAGAGGTTTTAAAGACATCTGACATCAGAGGAAACAATGGAAGACAGACACAGGCTGAAGATGAGAAAATCTAGTCTTAAATCTGTACCGGGCTGATACCATGCAGTGTGATTTGGGTTCCGATCAAGGAGACTGTTGCCCCAGTGACCCTGTAATGAACAACTGGATGGGGATGGATGAATGAACACGAGAAACCTCAACTACTCAACCTAAAACAGTGATGCTGTATTGGAGCTAGATAACATCATTTGTGCTGAGGCATGAAGGTCAATACTAAGGATTTTGAGTCTTTTGGTTTAAGTACATATTAGCATAAGGTTAGCATGCCTGCCTTGGGAGCAGAGAGTCTTGGTTTTAATGCCCATATGCTTGATGATGCTAATCCTCCTCTGTAAGTCACGTTTGATAAAACAGCCTGTTAAACGTAAAGCGACGCATCTACCTTCCTTAAAGAGGCCTTTCCAGTGTATCACTGTTTCAAATTATTTATGTATATTTTGCTTATGATGGCGTGTACTGAAACTTTCTTTGCTCTACATAGATATTTTATCACCCATTTATAGTTCTGCGCCCCATACTTTTGGAGCAACTGGCTCAAGGAAATTTAATAAAGATATTTTTATTTTGTATGTTTGCTGTTAATTAAAAAAACAGCTAAAAAGTTTACTTCAGTAACAGTGAAGCTGAGCCTTAAACAAATGTGTGTTCTATCTGACATTGGGTGGTTGTCGCTCTTCAACTTTACATAAGTATATAGTAAATGGGATTCATCTCTGATTTAGATGTGTCTCCAGATGGAAGTGACACAAATGAAACGTGCATCTGAATCAGGTTTTCATTCCCAATTAGAGAGAGGGTAAAAAGTCCTTCCATCATCTTCTATCTTTGAAGTATTTTTGAGCTCGGCTGCTGCTGAATTAGAGCCTCATTCATGCTCATCCCTGCCCATATCCGCTCTCATGGACCAGCAATACGAGGACACAGAAAAAGCCAAAAGCACGCCAATGAGTCCAGTGAGGGTCGTAACAAAGTAAAGGGAGGCAATTTGTATGAATTCAGTTCATAATGAGAGGTCGCTGGCAGGAAAAGAGGCCTCCTCTCAACAGATGTAAAGGAGGGAAAATTGCAGTTTTAGGGAAGGAGGGGCAGTTTCCATGGTGAATGACCACATCATGCACTGCCTTCCTGGCTTTTTACAGCCTGAACCTGCATCCACTTCAGAGTGCGCACACACACACACACACACGCACATACTTCAATCCCACACTGCTAGGAACTGATTTCATATTGAAGAATAAACACCTGCCCCCAAAAGCTGGTCGCAGCCTTTTGCAAGTGAAATTGTAAATGCAAAACTCAAACAAGCAAAAGAGGAACAGACATTCAGTCATTCAGAACCTTGCATTGTTCAATGTTACTTTTGAGTGGTGAAAGACATGCCTTCCAAGTTCAAAAAGAGTTTAAGCTAAATTATGGCATATTTATGGCGATTTTTGATATGTTTGAAGATTTTTTTTTATCATCTAATCCAAAAAAAACAAAAATTCAATAAATAAAAAAGATCATTCTTTTCTTTCTTATTTAGCAGCATGTGATGGGTACTGGTGAACACCTCCAATTGTACATGAAATCTGAGCAAAGACCTGTTTAGTAAATGTCAGGTCAGTGATGAAAAGTGAAGGGAAACCAAAGCTGCAGAGGTGAAAACTATCTACTGGGTTTGCATAACACTGCAGCTGTTGATGTAAAGTCCCCTTAAGCTTGGATTACAAAGAATATGGACACTGTGTCCTAGCTCTGCTGTATCTCAGAGTGAAAAGAAACAACCACAGCATCAGGAGCTAATTACTCTGTAAAAGGTTAGCCATAGATAGCTAACATCCAAATATAGGCAATGAACATTTCAAAAATATCTATATAAACTAGTCAATATATCAAAATTATTTTGGTTGATTCTAAACCTTTTTATTTTTTTCAAGAAAAAAAAAAGCTCCAGGCATCTTGAATTGTCTATGACTCATCACCCGAGTCACCTACAGTGAATCCAACAGTTGTTGGTGCAGTCAACCAAGAATCTTCTGAAAAAGTCACATCAGACGGAGTAGCCATAACACCTAAACTGTCACCTCATTCTTGATTAAAGCTCTCCAGGTTTTCTTTTTGGCTTTTCACCACGTTTCTCCAGGTGTATTTTTTAAGAAAACCCACACTGCATTGTGTCAAACTCCACAAACACTTACTCACCTGAGTTTGACCTCAATTACATGTTTCTTTTTTACTTGACATTTTATAGAATGACTGCGATGGGAAATGAAAAGGCCCAGATAAAGAAGTGGGGAGCCGCAGGCACCAGGGGGTTTTGAGGGGTTTAGAAAACAGCAGCCGCTGCGACAACTGCAGTGTTTGTACAAACAGTTTGGACTTTCTTTACATTCACTCGTAAGTTCCATCGGATGTTGCTGCCAGTCTGTTTGTTCAATATATTCAAGGCAAAAATCCACATTCTACCAATGTTTACACATTCAGTTTTTAGATCCAAATGTAAATAAGACTGTGAATGTTTTATCCTGTACCTAACAAGGTTTTTGTTAATTTTTTGGTCCATCTCATGTAATTTTTCCCACGAGTTTATGGATATTTTAATTGGTTTAATTACTGTTTTCCCTTAAATTTGTCTAGTACCAAGTGTCCAGATATCACTTGATCAACAATAAAAAATTCCTTATCAGTGTTATATAATGGTAATTCCAGTCCACTGGGTCATCTTGGGTCACCTAGGTTTGTGTCTTTCAAACACAGGTTTTAGATGTTTGGAAACACTTGTCTACTGAGCCATGAGCTTCAGAATTCCATCTGTAAACATTTTATCCTAAAGTTATACTTTAGCATCACGTCCTGTCATCTGACTTTTAGTTCCTGGAAGAGGTTAACTGGCCCACACCCAAATCCCTCAGCTGGCCTCTTGATGAACACCTTCACCTCACCGTGGCTTAAACTGTGACATAATCCTTGACCTGATTGGTTTAGCCTTCGTATAGACCTGACCAGACATGGTTACATTACGTACAACCATGGCTTCCTGCCTGATTGTAACTAGTGGTTCAGTCTGCACGATAGAGCCAAGCTAGCTTACAGGTTGAGTTGGCCTTTGGTTAACTTGGATACCAAAATGGAAGATTTTATTTTTTCTAACATGTGATTTTAAACCCCAGAAGAGGTGGCCACTCACCTCCAGAACGAGCCACAACTGATCACCACATTTAACGTCCTTCTTGTAGTACATCCCATAAAACTTCACAACATTGGAGTGGTCGGAGAGAGCTTTGAGGATGTTGTACTCAACCTCAATTTCCTCATCGATGTCCTGAAAAGCAAAAGAAAACACAAGGTAAACATAAGATTAAATAATAGGAGCACCTGTGAAACAATGGCAATTCCGACAAACAAACATGGCGTTTGATTTATTTGTATGCTACGGTATGCTAACAATGTAAGCTGAAAACAAGAGTGAAACTTTTCATGAAAAGCGAACGTAAAAGTAAAGGTGATCCACATGTATAGGTGATCCACATCTTTGTGTTTCTCCTGACGCCACATTTTAGGTCGTGGAGCCTATCATTTTCAGTGTAGGCGAAGACGAGCCAGTCCTGCTTTAATTACAGTAATTAGACGAAATCCTTTCACTGTATGCTGTGGTCAACGCTTGATTAAAAACAGAAGCCTGTCCATATTTACAGAATGATATCAGTGTGCAACATCTATTGTTGTGTTGTGATGGGGTTTTTTTGTAATGTTGCCTACCTTTTTGTTTGTCTGTTATATGCTATAAAAATTCATGAAACCATTATAGGAGGATTAATGAAAAAATGATGTCACAGATAATTTGTATTTATTGGTAAATAATCAAGTTGAATAATCTCAACAATTACTTAGTTTGCCACTAAAATAAATCTGTTCACAGCCTCTGTTAGTGAGATGATACTCGAGGAAGCACCAGTTTACAAGACATATACAGCTTTATTGTAAGTGTTTCACACTTGGTGTAACTAGTGAAAATAATGGCCTGTGCTTGTGTGATGTATTTTAGAAGACAGTAAATGGTATCAACACATTTTCTGCTTCATTACTGATAGGAAATTGGATATATAATGTTCACTAACTGGAAAATCTCAACACATTATGTTTGAATACTTTCAGTAAATACCATCTCTTTACAGAGGCAATAGCAAACTGTTATGGAGATGTTAATAAAAAGGTTGAGGAAAGGTTCACAATACTTTTAACACATCAGGTTGACAAAGAAAATGGTTCCGGACTTAAGTGAATTTTTTGGCCAGTCTGAATAGGGCGTCCCACAAGGTTCTATTTTGGGGCAGATTTTGATTTCCCAATTTTGTTTTTATTAAGACCTAAATGTGTTTCTTCAGTAATAAGTATATTGCTTTTTGTGTTTTCTTTTTGTTGATTTTGGTAATTTTAGTTATTTTCTACAACCTTAGTACCAGGTACAGACAATTCACGCATAAGCTGTAACAACAACACTAACAAGGACATACAATGACTCAAGACTGAACTTTACATGTATTGGGTCCAGTATCTTCACAGCCGCTTTGCTGCCATCAGCTTTATTTAGCACCTTGTAGACCTTTCCATAAGTTCCTTTCCCAATTGTTTCGATGATTTCCCAGGTGTCAGTGGGGTCTGGGAAGCTGTCAAAGACAATGGATTTCCCCGACTGTGGAAACATATTCAGGAGAGATCTCCTTAAGAAGAAAGAAAGAGCAAAGTGCAATGAAAATTAATGAAGTAGTTGATATCAGGTTAGCATAGCCAGAATACATAGTTTGAAAATGTATTATTTCTGAGAAAAAAAAGGTTTATTTTGAAATGGTGCTTTCTGTTTTACACAACTGCAGTCTAACATTACACTTGAATGTTTTACATCAGGGGTCACCAACCTGGACTCCCATCGTCTACCTTATATGTGTGTGTGTACACGGGATTGACAGTGGTTATGTTACTGTGCTTTTTGAATCAGTTACACCTGCATTGATATCCTAATGAATGAATTATGATAGTAAGAAGTCTACAGTTGTATGTCTTAGAATTTTTAATTATTACATTGTTCTATCTGTATAAGCAAGTGGTCCTCTGTATCACTGCCCAGTGCCCTAAGTCCACTTGACGCATCTCTCAGTTTAAAAAAGGGGTTGCTGTCCTGTTTTCTACAAATAATCCAAAACACTAGAATTATGAACACCATGACTTTCAAAGTAAAAGCACACAAACACTTATCAAAGCAGCCACAAATGCAAATGAAGAAAAGAGCTAACTTACATATTTTTCAAAACAAAACAAAGGCCATGTTCTTAAAATGCATTAGTCCATTTCAGTGCAAAAGGTATGCCAGGGCAGCAGCAGCGTGTTGGTAGACTGCCCTGCTCAGGCCAAGAGTGTGACCCATAGGGGAGGAGGCGACAGGGTAGTGGGAGGAGCTAATAGGCTAATCTCACTAGTTATTTCTTAGCTCCAGGACTGCCAGTGGAGCCATCTCTAAGTGGTTGAAGATACAGTGGGATTAGTGGGAATAAGCCCCTGCAACTACATGACCCTTTGCCCACATAAATGTCAAGTCATACACAAAAACATACAGAGAAAATGATGCTAACCAAGGACAATGACAGTTTAATATAATACATAAAACATTTTATATATGTTTTTTTATATATGTCTTTTTCTTTTTATTAATCTTTAACATATATGTCTAAATGTTTTGTATATATTATGTAGTGTGTGTGTGTGTTGGTATGTGTGTCTGTGTGTGTGTGTGTGTCTCTGTGTGTGTGTATTAATCAATACGTCATTTGCAATAAAATATTACATTTTCAGTTTTGTTTGAACAGTTTGAAATGTGCCCAATTTCATCAGTTAACAGAACAAAATTAAGTAGTGTTTACCACCAACTTATTTTCTCTGGTTATCTTATTGTTTGTCAACTGTAACTGTAGTAAATTCGGAAAGTAAAGTAGAATCACATACATGTTATTCATTTATGAGTGAATCAAAATTGTTTTTGAATGAAAAATGGACTTCAATCACCAATCCAACGATCAAATTGGGGCAGTTGGTGGCCTAGTGGTTAAAGAAGCAAACTTGGGTTTTCAACGCCCCCAGTTCGATTCCCCCTAACGCCAAGTAACCACTGAGGTGTCCTGATCATGGTATCGTCCATCGTACAATTTAAATTAAAAAATGGGACAGTGGTGGTCTAGTTGTTAAGGAACCCCACTCACTGCTCCCCGGGCGCTCAAAAGCTGCCCACTGTTCACTTTGGTGATGGGTTAAATGCAGAGGCCAAATTTAGTTGTGCACTGTGGTGTGAATCACAACGTTACAATGACAAAAAAAAAGGAAATTATATCTTTTTAATCTTAAATGTATGTTTACACAGTATGTACATTTATACAATTATGTCGATCTTGTTTTGCAAAGTCAACACACAGACACTATACATTCTGTCACAATGATGCTGTGAGCCATTTACTCTTTATGCACTGATATTAAATTCCTTTACACACTCACGTCTGGGGGTGATTGGGCCTAAGGCACAGCTTCTCACTAACCTGCAGACGTCTTTAATAAAACATCACCAGCCCTGCATTTGACAACACTGACTGACTGCGACATCGGAGAAGGCAAGGCGAAACCCAAAGACTAGCACTGGACACCTCCGAAAGGAACACACACTCAGACCCTTTAGGATACACCAATGGTATGTGTGTGTAAACATAACTTTCTTGTGTGTCCTATAGCTAAGGCTTTCTGCCACTATTTGTCAGCTGCTGTGAAGTTGATTGACAAACGAACAGGTGCAGATCCACAGTTATTTTGTATAGTAAAAAAATGCCAGCACAGTGCTGGGAATATATGTTGTGAATGTGTGACTGTTTCCAGGATATCCATTTGTCAGGAACAGGTAAACTGAGCAGGGTTAATCTTGCATTGTTTAAGGTTTCGACTCTAGGTTGGCACCAAAAGGATCTCAAGTCCAAGAGTCAAAGGTATCAAGACACAGGGGAGTCAAAAAGCACAGGACTTTCACTAAAACCTGTGAGGTGAGCGGTCACACTAAACCAAAGAAAACCTTTGTAGGCAGATCAGTTTTAAAAAAAGAAGTAGAAACACATGTAGACAATAGGGGAACAGTGCAGCTTTTGTGCTAGCCTAACTGTTAGGTGTTAGCTGCTGGAGCAATACAGTAATAATTGCTATACAGACTTTGAGTTATTAACTTTCTAATTTTATATAACTATGAATGGTTCTGTATTTGTCTGTTTTCTGGCACATGCAATACTTATTTCAATACTATGTTGCGTTAATTTTCATTATGCTTTAAAAACCCTTACGCATAATTGGATGAAACCTTAGCTTTTGGTTTAAGCATTTATTGTACCTGCTAGCTATTTTAGATGTTTAAAACTATTTTATTAATGTATTGTTATTATTATTTTATTATTTTTTTTAAGAGTATATCTTGGTTATATTTGGTCAAAATGTATTTTAACATTATTACCACTGGAGCGCCAGTCTAAAAATAGGGATGCAAACACATTTGGAGTGGTGGAATGGGAGGTGCTTATGATGTAATTGTAACTGATGTAAATAATGTCAATATTACAAACAGTGAGCTAAGTGTTTTATGTATAAAAAAAAATTACACTCAATAAAAAAAATACAGACATAAGATCCCACCATTCAGTGGCAGATAATGTGTGGTTGAACGGGGACAGTGTCAGATGAGTGTTTACTTACACAAAGACACACATGCAGGTGAGCAAACTGCTGTTGTCAGGAGAAACTCCTTGAGTCTGTGTACATTAGAAATCCAAATGAAGCAGACTGACTTGTGTTTTGAAAGGCAAACTACACAGATTAAAGCTGAAGGCTTTACGGTCAGCCACACATTCAAGGGTAAATAAAAGGTTCTGTGGTACTCACTCGTTTTTTCCCTGTGCATTTACATGCTTCTGTCTGCTGTGAGTGATGGCACTGGCAGCCCTGGCTGTTCCACTGCCCTGTATTGTGTATCAAGACTTAGAATGGAATTCTATACACTGTTAAGTTATTTTGGGGCCCATCAGTTTAAGTAATTAGTTTGAACATGAGGATGGGTTCTGAGGCTGGCCTAGGAAGCCTGATAGTGTCATAAATTAGCCGGAGAGAACGAGCCAACAGGAGCAGCAGGAGCAGTGAGGAGCAAGTCAGGTGGAACAGGCCATGACTGCACGGAAGCATCGTTTAGCAGTGTCCCATTACAGAGGCTGGGCTGCTGTTGATGCTGATGCTGCTGCTGCCAATGCTGTTAGAGGGCATTTTTAAGAAGTATAGTCAAAATAGTATTAATGCTTGTCACAAGTCATTGCTGTCAACCTTACAGCCATTTTAATTGCTTTTTTTTAGGAGACACGTAAGATGTGGAAATGTGAAAAATATATATATAAAAGTATATGAAACATATAAAAGTGTTAATTTACAGAATTGAATTACTTATTACATAATTACACTCTGTAAAAGGGTTTTATTTAGATTCTATATCAAATTATCTATATACTGACATATTTATATTAATGTATATGTAAATTAATATATGTACATTCAGGTGAAAATATTAGGACATTTGGATACTGCCACTTATTTCCCACTGGCCACTATCACATGAGGTGCACATGAGCAGAACATTGCTACATAGCACTTTCAAGGAGACTTTCCCTATCTAAACCTCGGTCATTTAGTTTGGCATTCCCCTGACTCTTGAAGTCAGAGTGAGAGAGCTTTCTCATGCCTTCGGAAAGTAGATTGTGGCTGCTTGTCTGACTCTGGTACAAGATTAAAAAAGACCTTTAGTATCAGCCATTCTACCATATGGTGAAATGTTTACAAGTGGAGGACATTCAAAACAATCGCCACCATGCACACACCATGTCCAGCCATCCAAGCAAATTAAAGTCGAGGGCAGGATAGTAGAAAAAGTCCCCAAATATTCTAAAATGTTTTAGAATCCCTGGGCCTACCATAAACTCTTGTTACTCTCAGAAAGATGAGAGGTGTGAAAGAGGGAACCTTTGGTCTCTTAGAACAATGTTAAGGCCAGACTGAATTTTTCCAGAGAGAATGTGGTCCATGACTTCGGGACCAAGAAGAATCTCATTCTAACTCTGAAGTATGGAGGTGGAAGTATCATGGTTTGGGGATGCTTTGCTGTAGCAGGACCTGGTCAGCTCAGAATCACAGAATCCACCCGGAATTCTATTGTGTATCAGCTGGTGCTTAGGAAAAAAAAATTAAGCTGAAGCAGAACTCGGCTTTGGAATATGACCGTGAATATCACCAATTCAGCAAAAGCTGGCTAACAGGTAAGAAATGGTGAGTCCTTCAATGGTCAAGTCAAGGCCATGGCATTGGGGAGTGGGTACATCACAGGGATCAATGTGAGAGACGTAGAAAGCTACTAAGTGTCTCACTAAAGTTATTTCAGCAAGTGAGGTCAACAGTAGGGTGTCCTAACTTTTTCCTCCATTAAAATACGGATTTCTGTATACATCTATTCTGTTCTATAAATCAAAAGTATTTTTATGAATTGTCATTGTCATTGACTAATATTTATATACTGTCTATGCAGCAACTTTTGGAGCTGTCCATGTTTCTGACTTCTAAAAAGATTAAAGTAAATCAAGTGAAACAGTAAATTATAAGGTAAAAACCTCTTGGTTTAACATGTTTAAAATGTTCCCTTTTCCACGAATGCTTGCTGCCATTTATCTGCCTTGCCTCCATGTATATGTTTGTTTGCATTAATAGCACCTCTGATTTGAAAGACCGCTCACAGCTTTTTAAAACTTTGCATAATTACATCCCTTTAGCAAGCGACAGCAGAAAAGTGAGATTTCATGCCGCTCCAACTTACTCTGTAAATTATTGATTCCGCTCAAACTGTCACAAACTAATTGCTCCGGCAGAGAAGCTATTAACGTGCGGCGGAGACAAGCAGATGGCTCAGTGATTGTTTAGCTGCAAACACTCACAGTCGTCTATCCATCAGACTGCTGCTGTAAACATCACACTCCGAAGTTGTTCCATCAGTGAATCTCACTAATTATTATTGATATAAGTCTATTTGGAACACACTAGAAAAAAAAGTGTGTTCCATGTAAAAACCATGTAATTTTTTTAAAATATATATCATAGACACAAGGTTGCAAGTACAAGGGACACATTAGACAAGTCAAGATCAACTGGAACAATAGGTTTCTTGAAGACATCTCACCTCTCATCCACGAGGTTTCTTCAGTGCTAATACTTAATGCTAAACAAAACTCAAACAAAAAAATCGAGTGCTTTGTTGTTGTTTTTTTCAACAACATCCTTCTACAAGTATGCAGCTTTGACGCGAAATACCAGAACTAGCCAGTTGAAACTGAAAAAGCCTCTTGAATGAGCGTTTTAGCTAGTAACGTAGCCAGTTACTATTTTTGGATAAAATGTGCTGAATGACTGAGAATATGCATAGGTTGCCTGACTCTTTGTGGACAGTATTCATGCTAAAATTGCTTAAAATATTATATGGGACTTAACTTTCTTGTATGTAATTAAATATAATTTAGCTTTGATCGTTTCCACTAGTATTTAGCCATTTCTAGCTTACCTTTGCTAAGCATTTGTTCTTTGGATTAAATGTTATTTGTCTTTTTTTTTTAATACAGTAGTTTTCCTAAATTTTCTTCTTGTTTTGCTTTCAGCTTCTCCCTTTTTCAGAGGTTGTCACAAAGACAAGTTGTCTCAACTTTTTCCCTCTCCCCAATCCTCTGTATCATCTGCTATGACTCCAACTACCTCCATGTCCTCCCTCACTGCATCCATCAATCTCCTCTTGGTCTCCTACCTGGTAGCTCCATCTCTAGGATCATTATTCTACCAATGTATCCACTGATCTTCCTATGAACATATATATTTTATTTAAATCCATCCATCTTCATCCATTTATCCGGAGCCGGTGTTGCGGGGGCAATACGGAGGAGGTATACCCAAACTTCCCTCTCCCTAGACACTTCCTCCAGCTCACTTGGGGGATCCCAAGGCGTTCCCAGGCCAGCCGGGCAACATAGTCGCTCCAGCGTGTCCTAGGTCTTCCTCTGGGTCTCCTCCCAGTGGGACATGACCCAAACACCTCCCGTGGGAGGCGTCCAGGGGGCATCCAATGTAGATGCCCAAGCCACCTCAACTGACTATTTATGATTTATTTAAATCTTTTAGCTAACCTCATCTTTTGTGCTGAAATACAGCCAAATATTTACAAATGTGATGTTACATGAAAGTTGTAAAGTTCTTGCATTTCAAATCAAATTGTTAAACAGTGTTTATCTGCTATTACAAAAACCTTGGTGTCTAATCAGGCCACTGATTCACCTTATCCCCAACGATAAATCTAGAGCTTAGTGACATCACTGTCTAGACCAATCCAGTGAACCATGCTGCTGTCAACAATGGCTATGACCACCCCCAACTCCAACCCTCCCACCACCTCCTGTGAATGTTTTCTCACACCCTCTCCTTCCAGATCTGCACCGCTGCCGCAAAAAATAACCTCATTTCCTGCTCCATCGCTTTACAAATGATGCCTATGATAAACCAAAGAGAGACTCCCAAGCATGCAGAGACACTGAGGGCCCTAATGGCCGTGTGATTAAAGTGGGCAAAAGTCCAGACGCACACTTCCAAATATTTTAGAACAGTGTAAAGACAAAATGAGTGATGGCTAACAGATGATGACCATGAGTCCTGGATAGACAGATAGCAATATGAGAGTTCATCCCTTCTTGTCCATCTGAAAGTCAAAATATAATGCATGTTAAAATCATACACTATCTGATCAGGGAAGCTGTACATATATTTAACTGTATTCAAAGAATACCACTACTGGGCCTTCTGCAAAGCCATCAAAGTACCGTGCAATAAGGACAGCCCTGACCTCTGCAATGGTGAAACCAAACAACCACTTTACAAACGACTTCACCAACAAAAGCCAGGAATCTGCTGTTCATTTACAATTGAATAAGGGACACACTTTTTTGGATCAGAATGACTGTGTCAATCAAATCCAGGCGTTACAGTTTCTTCAATAGTATTTAGACCATTTTTTTCTGTATTCAAAATATAAAACAATATAAGCTGCTTTCAATGCCCTGCTGTATTTACAGTTAACTCTCTAAATCCAACACAGTAATTGTGTTTGTACACATTCAAAAAAAAAATATTTCAATCAGTGTTCTATCCCGGCACTTAAAAAATAATAATTCTCTGTTTCATCTGCTTTTTGGCTTCCTTCTTTTTTTAGAGCCCTTTTTTTCCTCACTTCTTCATTTGCAAACATAAAGTCTGCCGAGAAATTATGTTGTTACAAGTGAAGTGGTACTAGAAAAGCAAGCAGCTCATTTACCTTTAGCCGCATTTCCATTACAAGCCTGTCTTAATGAGTTATACACGAAGACAATGCTAAAGACAATTGGGACCTGAATGACCAAAAACCTGAAGAAACAAACTAAAAAAAAAATTAACATCTTGCACAGTCAGATTTGTGTGGCCCAGTTATGCATAAAATAATGGTGTATTTTAGCGGCAGTGGTGGCATAGTGGTAGAGGAGGCTGAGATGCTATCTATCTATCTATCTGATAAGACGATGAATATATATTATTTATACACACATGCATCTATGATAAAAATACATTATGAGTGTATATATTTATATACACATAATACATACATAATAAACATTAAATATTAAATTAAGTCACGCAAGGCAGCAAAATATGTTTAAAAAAGCTTTTTATATGTACGAGTGTAAATTAATATTTACATATAAACTTTAAAACATACATATACTAAATAAACATTGTTAAAAATGTATTCAAAAACAATACATAAAGAGAACTGCTGTATCACTAAAAGTAGACAGAAATCTGAGACCAAACATCACCATGACCTACATTTCAGGGTTAGGGTGAGTCAGAGTCTCATGGATGTATCCACGAACCAATGATAAGCTAATAATCTACCACACCATACCAATACCTTTTTAATGGACTGGTAAACACCACAGCTGTGAAAGTCACGGCCCACCGGTCAGACACAATGGTGTCCACTCATTCATGGCAGCAGCTTCAGGCCTGTCACACATGCACACCACGTTCCTCCATGGCCACAATGGCCTCATCAGCAGCATTATTCAATCAGTCTTCATAGACTGTGCCGCATCCACTGGCAGCGACAATCACAGCCCTGTCTCCTTTAACGTCCTTGAAATGAGCTCTGATTTAGGTCTGATTGTGTCCAACCTCCTGCCAGTGTTTTTAATATTCTACTCAATGATCCCGAGAAGCATCACATGACTGATGGAGCGGACAGAGGTGGACAGTGTTTTGAGAAGTTGCTGTAGAAATACAGTATGTGGGCGTGTAAAGGACAACGATGATTTTATTCTACGATCATCAAACCATTTACATTGATGACAACATTTAAGAAGTGGCTTCCATGGTTAGGTGACACAGAGACTCGATTAGGGAGGTGCTTGCAGAGGAAGAAAATGGCAGAACGGTATCAGTGCAGTGTCAGAAAGGATGGGAGTTAGATATTGATTCCCACACAAAGAGTGAAAAAGCGGGCAAATCAATGTTTCCATCAATCTATCCATCAATCTTCTAAGAACGGTGCTCAGTGTACACATTCCCTCCCTCTTCTAATGCACCTCCAAAACAAGAATAAGACAAAAACAATATTTTTTAACACTGTAGAAGTTGTAATAATCCTAAAATAATATTTCAAAATGAGCTTTAAATGTCAGCTAAAATTACACCTAGGCCTCAACCCCATGGTTTCATAAATGTAGACTACATTGGCTACGTTCACACTGCACCCTGAAACAACCCAAATCCGTTTTTTTTCGCCAGTATGCGACTTGTATCCGATTTGTTATTGACAATATGAACGACACAGATCCAATTTTTTCACATGCGACTCAGGTCTCTTTGAGATGTGGTCCTAATTCAGATTCATATCCATTATTTTTACATGCTGTAGTCTGAACGGCTGAGTGGCATTCTTGCGACCTGGCCAGTCGCCTTGGACCAATCACAGGGAGACAAACGCTGTCATGTGACTCCCGGGTCTTGGGCTGCATGCATGTTTACACTACACTGTGTGTTTGTATGTGAAAAAGCAGCCATTATATCTGTAGAATCACCATCATTATGGAGAAGAAGTGAAGCCGAGGAATACTAATAACACTGACTCCAACCTCGGCTTCACACATACTTTATATAAGGCACTACATATTATGGCTGGACAACATTTTTCATATATTGAGATGAATGTGACCACAGCCACAGTTGTTATATAAACTACTGCTGAAGTTGTGTTTCTTCCCGAGACAGTGGCACACACAGTCGCTCACAGAGGTTGGTGAAGGTGTTTCTCGTGAGCAAAAAGTTGTTGATGAACTAGAAGCTCTGCACATCAACATCCCACTCCTGGCTGCAACTCTGCGTCCATATATTTGCTGTTATTGCCCCCTCCTGCTTAATCTCCTCCAATACCAGGTTGTTGACTGAGTTCCGCAGCCGCCACAGAAACCACAATGCGAGGTACCGTCTCATCTCCATGCTTTGCAACTTTGCAAACTTTCTGTAATACGGGATACGTAATACGTAAACAAAGTTCCCGCTTTGTTTACATATTACGTAGAGACGCTTATACCTGTCAATTTGCATGCAGGACAAATTTGAGTCATTTCCCGTTCACATTGGAGATCGCATACAAGTCCATATAGTGGGCAACGTGAACAGCCTTAGAAAAAAATTCGAATTCCTGAACAAATCAGATATATGTCGTTTCAGGGTGCAGTGTGAACGTAGCCATAGTGTTAGCATGAAAGTAGCCCACAATCTCACTCTTGTAGGCCAGACTATGGCACTCGTAATGTAGAACACATCATGGTACCCAAATTGTAGGCTTCTTTATGATACACAGAATGTAGACAATAATTGATATTAAGAATGTAGGCCACATTCTAATGCGTAGAATATTGGTTACATTGTGGTACCCAGAATGTGGGCCACACTATGATTCTTAAAAAGAAGGCCACACACTAAACTTGTACCAGGAAGGAAGGCCACATTATAACACATGGAATTTAAGGTCAGAATATGGTACCCAGAATGTATGTCCTCATCCCATTATGGTACTGAAATGAAGCCCACACACTACACTTGTACAAGAGTGTAGGTCACATTCTATCACATGAAAAGTAGACTACATTATGGTAACAAGATAGAAGGCCAGACTATTATGGTACTCAAAATGCAGGTTTTATTAACTCAAATGTAGGCTTTCTTAAAAAGAATTGGAAATATTTGCTAAATTTAAGCATAACACAGCCTTAAATAGGCTAAATGATAGTTATATTTATCTGAACCTGTCAGAACATTGACATGAGATAAAATTTCATCAGCTGATTCACTATAAAAGCTTAAAGAACAATTAAATGTCCTTCTCCACCTTGAACAACTCACAGTTTAAAAAAAAAACAAACCTTCCGGTGCTTTAAAAGCAGTGTTTTTCTTGTCACGACTACAAACGGTGGAGTGTGTGACATAATAGCAACTCTGTGTGTTTGTGTGACTCATCTTTAAAGCAGAGTTTGTCCTTTCTTACTGCAGCACAGTTGTGTAACGGACCGGAGCTCATCTGTATTCACATCCTTGAATGTTCAGTTTATTCCTGTTGTTGTCTCTACGTCACCGAAAGCAAATCTTTTTCACAGTCCCAGAAGTGGCAGAAAATGGTATTTCTATGACATGTAAACCTATTTTCTACTTGAAATTTGACAGACTTTTTTGCATTCACATCTGACCTAAATTTGCTTTCTGTAGTACAGTACGCTGCACTGAAAACATTTAACCTTTTATCCATAAATGCCTAATGTTTAGCTAAAACATCCATGAATGTAACAGTAATCATCAAGAAACAAATCAACGATGGTGAACAACATATCCAGATAAGGCTAATATTTATAGTAACTACCAATATTTATCAAATCTACTTACCGCCAAGTTATCGCTGAGATGCCTTGAGCATGGTATCGTCCCTACACACAGCTCCCCTAGCGCTGGGTCAGCTGGCTACACCCTGCCAAATTTCACAAAGAACTTGGGGTGAACAACAATATCCTTAAATAAAGTTTATTTTTCCACAGTGTAGCAGTTAGCACACCTCAAAAGGAACCACAAACGTAATCAAAATAATACTCCTTTTTGGATAAAAGCATCTGTTTAATCCTTCAATGTAATCTAATTCACAGCAGGAGGAATAAAGCATTTACAACATAACATTTGCATATAGCTAATTGTTTTTCAAGGAATGAAGAAAGATAAATGATTAAATTTATTTTTGTTTTCATTGTGACATTGTGATGTCAGCAGACACACACACAACACACCACGGCACACAACAAAATCTGACCACCTTGCAGACCCAAGTCCGCTTTCTTAACCACTAGGCCACCAACTGATATACACCATGGTGACTAAATTTTGAGAGGTGCATCGTGTATTAGCGCAAATAAATGAAAAGTCTGGTAGAATAGAACAATAAAGGAGAATCCAGCAGTGTGTAAATAACATCATAATCTAACATAACGTGTGTGTCATTCACTGAAAATATTCCATCTACTGACTCTGACTTCTATTGTCACCTTGAACCACACCAGGACAAACTACACAGAGATCTGATCAGGAAGACCAGGTGATCTGGCCTGGAACTTAAACAGTAAAACCAAAAAAAAAAAAAATCAATAACTGTTTTTGTTCTATACAAAAAAAAAAAACAGAAGGATCCATTGACATCCTTAGTAGAGAGTCAGACATTTTGTTACCCCACTGTGATGTCAGGAAGTTCCTGCATCACCATGGTGGGTAGTGTCTAGGGCTCTGCATCTCCTGTCAACTCACGTTTTCTTCTACGTCACAGAGATCGCTAATTTGCTGCAGGCATTGATGGAGACAAAGAAGTTTGATATCTGTGCATTTGGATGCTGTCTGACAAGTGAAGGCTTCATCTGCTGCTTATAAACTCTGAAGACTCCCTAGGAAACACAGAGCCCTGAAACTAGATTTGTGAAAAAAGACTATTATATGAAGCTCTGAAATCCAAATATAGCATATATTTTATTATTTTTAAAAGTTTATTAAGTAAATCTGTGTGACAATACATACTGTATAATATTTTAGATGAATTAAAAAATGTCAGATTTATTATACTAATAGTTTTTTAACTATGTACAGCACCACATAAAGGAGGAGGTAAATCAGAGGTCTTCAACATAGGATGCACAAGCTCAGGAGGGGACATACGAGTATTAAACAGGAGTTCTGGAAACCTTCAATTAGGAATTTGGATTTTAGTTTTATTATTGTTTTTATTTAAACTAATATCTCATAAAAAAATATCATTAGCATAGCACAAATTTTAGGTTTAGGTAAAGGAGAAATAGGTTTAGTGGTCAAGGGCAGTCTGGCCAATCTAGAATTTATACATGAAATTATGCAGACCTTACTGTTTACCCCACCGCTTTCACTGGCAACAACTTTGTGATGTATAGAACATACACTGCTTCAGATACTATAAAAACAACCCTTCAGGCCCTGGACGCCTACATCCATTTATCACGTTGCACTCCTTCATCTCCCATGAGACACCACTGTCAGTCTGAGGACACCAGAGGGGAAACCGACCCCAAAACACTAACCGACCCTGAAAATAGAGGTTGTCCTGTGTAGACTTGACTTATTTTACATATTTCTACATCCCTGGCCTTAATTCTGCTGATGCTTTGCAGCATTCCAAACATTTGGCACAGCGTAGTAACGTGTGGAGTGCAGCCATCTTGTTCCATGACATCACGACAAATCATATTCATGCAGACGTTGTGTCCACGCTCCAACCGCCACGGGCCCGTGGTGACATCAGAGCAGGCAGTGAAAGGTATTTGCAACATTTACCCCAGAATACATTATCAAAAAAAAAATTCCACCTGCACCTCTTCTGGGCATTACGCATGCAAGGCTATTACCCATCAGCCCCCGGTAAGTTGTTATCAGTGGCAGCCAGACGGAGAGCAGAGCAGCAGTATCTGCAGACTTGTTGATGGAGCGTAGCTGCGGTTGTGTAGAGGGTCTTAGCAGCCAGATTAGCATCTTTGATTTTTTTTTTCTTTTTATTGTCATTGTCAGGGGAAATCTGGTGATACTTTGGACTGGTCCAAGAGCGTTATGTCCTAACACGTTTTACCTTTTATTCCGTGTGTGTTTTATTCTGCGTCCGTAAAGGTTATCGTGAATTTCGGCTGACACCAGAGCTCAGTCTGTGGTTGTCCAGCCTCCAGATTGGTTCTGATCATGGTTTTATAGGAATAATTGGTGCTGTCTTTGTGTGGCAGAGGAACACGACTGCGGTGTGTTGGAGATTACAACAGTGGCCCCTAGTGTCCTACGATGACGAGTGGCTCCACATTTCTTACAGGTGAACAGGAAAAAAAAAATCACATGAGGACAGAACAGAACAGCCACTGGTGCCAAATCTCAAGTCCCTCAAATCTACCACAGGGGGAGACACTCTAAATACACTACCCTGATGCTTAGCGCTGACCCATTTTTTTTTTTTTTGAGGATCCATTAGCTGGAGGACCAAGGGCAACAGTGGGAGGTTGACTGCATGATACACATGTAGTGCATGTCGTGCATACAAACGGTGCATGGTGCTTTCCCTTGCTGCTCATCTTAACAATAATTTACTTAAACACTTACATATTGTCAGTCATATTGTCAATCCTAACAATTTGAATCAGAACTCCAAACTAAATCCTGAACCTTCAACTATCCTCTGTGTCAAAGCCAATAATCTGCCAAATGTGTTGCCACAAAAACAGACTCCTCATCTGTGTTGTGTCTTGTTAATTCAGAAATCACGCGAACAATTTAGAAACACATCCATCTGTCAGCTACATTTGACATTGACAATTGAAGTTGAGGTTTTAAATACACTGTAGAAGAAGGTAAGGTACATTTTTATCTATACGTAGTCAGAGCTGGGACCTCAGTAGCTGCAGCACCAGCTCACAATTTGCTTAGAAAAGTATAGAATAAACATTCAGCTGCTATTATTAAAAAAAGACAACTTTCACCACAAACAAATAATGATCAATAGTCAAAAATATATATATATATATATATAATTTGCTTTAACTCTTACAGTAACAAGTAAAGCAGTTAAATTAAAGGGCAGTTGTTGGCCTAGTGGGTAAGGAAGCAAAGCCCCTGGTTCAAATCCCCCTACCAACA
>JAFBJS010001783.1:39688-54095 GCA_016785265.1 Paraplagusia blochii | reverse complement strand
GAGCTACCAGGTAGGAGACAAAGAGGAGATTGATGGATGCAGTGAGAGAGGACATGGAGGTAGTTGGAAACCTCCATGGAAGAAAGAAAAAGTTTTTCTAGAAAAATCTGATTTATTTTATATAAGTTAAGAATGACATGCCTTCAGAGCATTGTCCAATAGTGTTTGGACAGTACAACGTGAGTGCTATCTGCGGCTCAGTTATTTATTTGTCTTTTTGTGGTAGAAAAACTGAATTACAATTTAGCTGAGGCCATAAAATACTGTCAGTGTGTTTCTTAAATGAATAATAACAACAAATATCACATAAATCCACTGTGAACCAGAGCAGTCTGGGATTAACATTAAAACTGATGTCTAAGAAAACCCTAATGTTGGACAATATTGGCCTGGTCACATTCTCTGGGCTACAAGTCAACAAGCAAAATCTTGTTCTACAGTGTGTTGACTGGCGTTATTTCCAAGCTGAAGGATCTCGTATCTTTAGTCTGTTTACTTTGTTATACTTAACGTCTGCAGTTTGCTTTTAGTCACACACTAAAACCTCATCTTCTAAAAACAGCTATGGCCATAATAGTGCAGTTGAGACTTGGGGACTCATTTTTAAACGCTATTAAACCCAGCTTTGTGATGCATAAAAACGTCAAATGTCTTTCACACTGATTGCCTATTCTAAACCCACTCAATCTCACTAAAGTACATATTCTCTGCTTTTAGCATCGTGTATTTATGTATTTCTATTTATAGGTTTGCTTTTTAAAAGCCTTCACTTTACGTACAGTAAAATAAAGTTGGTAGAAATTGTTGGTTTATTTATATTTTTACATAGAAAACATATGTCTCTATATTCTGGGCCTAACTTAGGTCAAGGACATGTTAAATTAAAAATAGCTCGAAGACAATGATTCTCTTTGTGGTTGTGTATTGACAATATGTGGCACCTAAGGTCTCCACAGACCAATCCTTTACTCTGGTCAAATAAACCACGTAGTGGGGACGAGGGGAAAAATATGCTCTCGGATTCCTCGTCAGGGAAAAAGCATCTGGAGAGCGAATGGAACAAACGCTTTGTCCCTTTTAACCATTCCGAGAAAAACCACAGTGCGATCACAAGATGCCCGGGAGACACGGCCTGTGAGAGGTTTGTCTCACATACCACAACACAATCAGGGAGACACTATATACACTGAAGAAACAGCAGAGATCATTTGTTACAGCAAAGTCAATTATCCACTATAAGTTGGTTATGTAACCAACCATCAAGGTTTGAAACAAGTGGACTGACAACAAATCTCTGAAACGCAGCAGAGCAGCATCCCAGGTGCAACATTCTGTACACATAAAAAGTATGTTTTAAAGAGCAGATAATAGTGTAAAAAGTGTAATAAAGTTTCTGTTACAAGTGCATCTCCTTCTACTGCAAAGGGGCGGAGACTCATAGGTCAGTAATGGATGAGCAAAGACGGGGCCAAGTGAGGAGAACATATATGGGGCGTAGACTGTATGGGAACTAAGATAAATGACGTGAAGCTTAAAGGTGATAAAGCATTTTCAATTTCATCTATAGGAACAATGAGAGCATTTCAGAAAATCAATTTTTATAATCTGAACAAGTTCGGCAGGCCGGATTACAAACCTGAATGGGCTGCATTTGGCCCCCAGGCCTTAGTTTATAAACGAGATTTTATTTTCTGTTTTGCTCCTGTTCTCTGGTTGCCTATTTTTATTGCAGTCATTAAGGAAGAATTATGTCTTTGACCTCCATAACAACAAGAAATTCTCAAGGTTGTAAAAAAATAGATTTGCTGTATTAATAAATCAATATTATTATAACATAAATAAAAGGCTGCAATATAGCTGTATTTTTTTATCTCAAACCAACACATTAGGATATAATCCTAGATTAGATATTTAGATAGATAGATGCATAGGTAGGTAGGTAGGTAGATAGATAGATAGATAGATAGATAGATAGATAGATAGATAGATAGATAGATAGATAGATAGATAGATAGATAGATAGATAGATAGATAGTCTTTGAAACAAATAAATGTCAGTCTGTCAGAATGCTCGTCAGACTGGATAATGTTCCTTTATCGTATGGCACAGTTTTTATAGCCAAGAAATCTTCACGGCTGGTGTCACATGTATCTGGACTTGACATCTACGTCAGGGGGTTTGGAGGAAAAACAACTTGAAGACAATCCAGTTCACCCCTGTTAGCCCACTTTTAAAAATGAAGAATCAACTGAGCCTTGACAACTTCAAAATGTTTACAATAATTACCACCTGAGCTGCCATTAAGGGATGACAGGCCACGACAGGCTCATGAGTACACATATGTGGAAGCAGTCAAAAACACGAGCCTGAGGGAAATTCCTTGGAGCGGCTGTCGTCACTTCAATTGGTGTTTTTATCCTAAAGTTTCTATGTTGCATAAAAGTCTAATCCTCTATGACATAAAAGACGGCTTTACAAACACAAAGGGGAAAACTGATCATTCAGATGTGTTCACCCAAACAGCACCAGGTCGTCACATCGTGCAATTTAAAATGAGCGTCACGTAAAAACTCATCGATATTTGATTGGCTGCAGATCAAATGAAGATTTCCTTTATATACAAGCTGACCTAGAGGAAAAAAAATATAAATGCTTGGTATCAATTTTTTTTGCTACAGCCCTGACTACCAGTGCAGGGCAGCAGCATATAGCCTTACGCAGTGACAAAAAAGGATGTGCTATCAAGTGCCACAGGCAGCGGGGACCGGATACAGTTTAAGAAGTGATAGAATGCAGGAGGCGCCGACGTCACAGGAGGGCAACAACCTGAAAGATTTATGAGTCCCCACACTTCCCCGTGGACCTCAGTCCGTTTAGTAAGAGTCAAAGTGATTGACTATTATCGGCTGTGAATACGTAGAAACTCACCTTTATTGAGATGTATGTGTAGAACTATAAGGACGTACAGTTGGGGCTGGTGAGAACAGAAATGACAAATGTTTTCTGTTGGCTGAGAAAACACCTCACAGTGTTTGTTGACGCTTCTGAAAGGTGCCAGACCTCAAACAGGTTCAGCCATTACTGTACACCAATGGCCGATTCATCCCATGGCAGCTCACACCTCCATCCCGCTCACTCTGACACACACACAGTCAGTTTAGAAAGAACCAGAGGTATAATCGCACCCACCCCACCCCACTCCTCCCCCTGGACTCCCACAGCAGCCTTTTCCTTCACCATCGTTGGCCTCAGTGCACTAACAGCTATTAAAACTTGAGGTCTCTGGTTTGAAGCTGGACTCAATTCACTGTAGGATCTGACTTACAGGGTGACCATGTTTTTTTCCAATCAGAGACAGTTGCATACTGTCAATACTACAGACAAAACTATTCACTGTGTCCCAACAAAATGTCCTTTGCTTAAAAACAACCAGTGATAGAATCTATGGTCAAACTAGACCTGAATCGCCTCCAAGTGTTCCATCCATGTTGTTGGTCCAAACAAACCACTCTTCAACACTAGGCTACAACTGTTTGCTCCCTATCATCAATTTTATTTGATAGGAAATAAAAAATATATGTTTATAGGCCTTAAATTTAAGGAAATGTCTTTGTCATTGATATGGAACACAGGGGTTCACCTCCTGGGCAGTTAGTTAGTTAATTCTGGTTAGGGTGGTTAGCCTTCAGTGAGCTCACCACCTGCAGGAAGGAAGGAGAGGTGCAATGTGTTTTGGGTTGCCTTGGGGACTGCTGCCCTGTGTGAATAGGTAACGCACCGGAATTTTCCGACTATACGGCGCACATTTTCTTTAAAATGTGTGGCCCGCCCTGTAGTGCAGTGCACTCTGTGTGTGTTGTTGTTGTAGGGCGGACGTAGTAGAGGACACCATGAGAACTTTAAAGGGGGAAGTGTGGGCGCTGTTTTGGTCCCGCTCTATTTTTAAATATGCACACTTGTATGCTTGCGTGGGTGTAATGTTGTAAGGCGGACGTAGTAGAGGACACCATGAGAACGTTAAAGGGGGAAGTGTGTGGGTGCATTGTATATAAAACCTGCGTCCTATAATCAGGTGTGTCTTGTGTGTGTGTTAATGTAGTAAATAGTAATGGCACACATAACTAGTATGGTGCGCCTTATGGTCGTGAAAATACAGAATATGTGTGTGTGTGTGTATATATATATACATGGAAAAACTGATTAGACCACTCTGCTGTTTTCTTCAATTCCTTGTTCATCTTAATGCCTTGTTCCACTAAAGGTTTATCACCTGGGGGAAACAATGAACGCAAAACCATGCAATGACTAAAAGCACTGTATTTGTCAGTACAATGTTATTGCTAGTGATGTAGGAACGGAAGTGATTTTTGTCTCTGTCAATAAAACCATGCAAAATGGCCAGAATTCAGCTCTGAAATTAAACTGAATTATGAGCCTTTTTTGTTGTTATTATATTTGTGCAGATTAATGTAGATTAAGTGGAAGCAGACTTTTAAATGGACAAGAAATTAAAGAAAGAGTGGACTAATCATTTTTTCCATGACCGCATATATGTATATATTCCTGACTATTTCATCTTCTCTGTGATTCTTTTAATAAAAAACTAGTGTGTCATGTCCCCTTGTGATCCTATTTAAGCTGTTGCCAATTCATATATATCCAATAAAGCTTTTGTTCTGGAGTTGCTGTGCACTAGAAGGCAAAGTTTATCACAAGGTCTAGGTTTTGATTCTATGCTTAGATAACAAGCTACCATCCGGCCAAAGTTGCATAAATGTTGCTCACATATTTTAATCATGAAGGCTATGTTTGTGGTCTCTTAGTGATGTTTAGTCTGGATGGCATTTCAAAGATACTAAAAGTGCTGTTCACTTAATCATCTGTATGTGAGGTTTCAGTTTAAGACTGTTTCATTAGAGCAACGTATCATTCTTGTTCAGAAAAAAATAAGAATATTCTGTCTCTCAGTTTCTAATAGTTACATGTAAACACAGCAAGCAGCCTCAGGGGGCCCTGAACACAACACCCTGATGTTGCCCCAGCTTGTGGCTTCAGTATCCACCCTAAAAAAGCCACCGAGACTATCAACAGCAGCCAGCGTGACACTGTTATCTGCAGCAGGCCGTGGAAGAGACAGGCTGTATCTCGCTGTACAAATCACTCAATGATTAGTACAGTGTAGGTTTTTAAAGGTGACACGGTGTGCCCTTCCTTTCAGGAGCGCTCAGAGCTCATTAAAATTAGATGAGGAGGAAAAAAAAAACTGCCCTTACGTCAAAGTGACGTGTTGATGCGTGTGATGGTAGTCCGGGGCTGTGAGCCTCCTTCACGGTCTCCTCCGAGAACATTACGTGGCTGTGATAAAGTGAACCTGGTTTTAGTGATAGTTTATGAGCAGAAACGCTGTTGTTGTTGTTATTGGCAACCGTGGAGCTGATAGTCGGCCCACAGCAGTGTTATGTCACTGAACACGAAACCTCGTCCAGATAAAGCTCACACAGGCTGGCTTGTATGAGGACCTGGCAGGTTGAGTTCAAGAGAAAACGTGGGCCAAACTGAATCAATTCCTTGATGTTGAGAGTCAATGCAATTGTCACATAGTTGTTAGCCAGGGATTTAAGGGATTATGCTGCAAATACATGGTCTTGAACGTCTCCTCATTCATGGTAACGTTAAGTTTCCTGAAGTTACCTCCTGCAGCTTCAAAACAAAGACGGATAGAATATATAAGTGAGAGGGAGGAAAATAATGTAGTATTAAATGCAATGAGCTGGAACAAACTTACAAGTCAGGTCTATTATAAAGAGCCTTCCACTATGGAAAGTCCTCATTAGTTTAAGACCTGCCAGAAAATAGAAATGCACATGGACACACACAGGCACCATCAACTATTACAGCGCGGCGTGTCTTAGTCAGCAGAAACCTCTGTCTCTGTCTCTGTCTCTGCTCCTAGCGCTGTCTCATTAGCTCTGCTTTTTGTTTTGTGCACACAGACTTGTGCGGTAACATGTATAAAGCCCAAAATGCAGGTGGCTGAGCTGAAGTGGAAAGGAAAGTAAACTCTTTGTCATTGTATTCGCACCACAAAATGTCACCAATGTATTTAACCCATCACCAAAGTGAACAGTGGGCAGCTTTGAGCACCAGGGGAGCTGTGAGTGGGGACGGTGCCATGTTCAGTGGACCTCAGTAACTTGGAAGTTGGTGGATTCGAACTTGGAACATGCCACCACTGCCCCATGGAGCACCGTGCTAGAGGGAGAATTCTAAGGCTAAAAACAAAAGGCTAAAAAGTATCTGAGCCACAAGCCCCAGAGCAGGAAAAAAGGGCCACAAGGACAACGTGCAACAAATGTCCTAGAAGAGGACATTGCATACAAGTAGTGAGCGATGGCGATATCTCCTCTGGTGCCCTCACATCACAGTGAAATACAATAGCAGAAGTACATCAGGTTGTAAAGACTTTTACTCCGCTTGATGAATGGAACCAGGGGAGGGACTTTAGCAATAACTCATCCATTTTTTATCACCTCCACGTTTGCTAAAGGCTCGCTCTACATCAACTGTGTGCCAGGTCACTGACACCTGGGCATTTTGTCAATTTTTCAATTTAGCAACTGTAGAAAGAAAGTAGGACGTTTTTTTTTTCAGCTCCTGAATGTTTATTTGTACTAGTTTTACTTTATGTTCTTTTGGTAATGACTTTTATATGGGCCTATTTATGATTCTGTATGTATCTTGTTATATCTTGTGTAACGTTACGCAAGGTAGGATGGGTGCTTTTTATCTATATTTGGCAAAAGTTAACTAGTGTATTTACAGTGGGATAAAACCCTGGTTATGATAATGTACAGAAAATGCCAATAATTCCAGCTCATGTTACAGTTTTGGACTCTTATAAAGACTGCAATTGTGGCTTTACTACTGTATCACAGGGGTTTTTATCATGTGTTTATTTTAAAGGAGTGACACAGATGAGCTGCTGTATTGAATGTCATGGAAGAACGTAACTGCTTTGTTTACTTTTTGTGTGCCAGGACAAAGTGGAACAGTTCCACTGGACAACACCCCATCAGACGTGCGCTCGTTGTTAGCAGCACCAGTACACTGACAACCCAAAATGATAAGGCAAATAAAAAGCATCCGGTATGGGGCTCTCTATGTTTTTGAATTCCTGGATTATACTCTCTGCGGAATAGCGCTCAGGCCGCTTAGGAAAGAGCTTACAGTGTTTCTACATGACTTGAAGTGACGCACCTTCCACTGCTGCTCCATCAACACCGCCAGAGAGATTGTGTTTTGCCACCAGCAGCCAGCTTTGTTCTCTAAAGCCACTGGGGCACAAGTGAAGGACGGACAGAATTTTCAGTGAACTACAGCTGAATCTGTGTCTTTGAGGTTAACTTATCTGGCCAGTCACCATGTCAACAACGGCCGTGTTTAAGCTTCTTGGAAGTGATTAGGAAGCTTAACTGCACTTATATCCTGGGGAAGACAGGGTAAAACAGTGTCCGCTTCCAGTCTGCTCCAAGGCCAAGGAGCTGCGGTGGGAATTAAATATCAAAATCCTTAGAGCTATGAACACCAAAAGGGAGACTTAAATGAGATTCTGTCTGCACTATGAAAGGACACCTGTGGTGCATTGACAGGTGGTCTCTTTAGGGAAGACGTCCCCACCTGTGGCTGCTGCAGAATGAGGTTTGGGGGCAGACTCTCATTATGCTGTCTGATCCCTGACTAGCTGTCCTCCAGTGATTTTCCGAGGGTTGCAGCATGTGTTCATTGATACAGAGTCGCATTTCGGTTTAAAATTTCAATCAATATTGTGAAAGTTGCCTGTGATATTTGCAAATACCGACACCAGACTTCGAATCACTGCAGTGGAAAGCCAGACGGCGCGCAAAGAGCTGGTCATGGAGCTGAGTTCAATCACATTGGCCTTGCAGTAAGAGATGGAAAGATCTCTCACCAACAGTCTGTACATTCTGTCTGTATTATCACACCGGAACAGTGTCAGTGGCTCCAAGTATTCACGTGAGACTCTCAGGAGAGAGCTCGCCTTATGGTGAGCAGTTGATAACAAAAACAGAGATTAGACAGAGGATCACGGCAGGGGTTCATTTTGACCAGCTGTTGATGGTATGACCGGCTGTTGCAGGACTGAAACGTCCCGACTTAAGTCCAAGAAAGAACATAAAGCAGCAGATCATAAGTCTTAGTTAGAGTTAAAGAGACATTGTCATATAAAAACTGAGGGAAAAAAATAAAATGCCACCAGAACCAGACTTTTTATGCCCCCTAAATGCCAGTTTACTGACTTTTTCCTATTTGGTAAGTTTTTTTTACCCTTACCTGCAGTTCACACCATGCCACCTCCACCGTGGTCTCCGTGTCCAGTCCTTTATAGACGGTCTTGAAGGACCCTCTTCCAATCTCTATGTTGAATTTCAGATATCTCCCATCAGGTGATGTTGCCACGGCTTTGGTCTCCACGTCTTCTTTCTCTTCCTGTTCCCACTGTGTATCAATCTTGAGGCGAGATAGGATCTTGTGTTGCGGTTTATTATTCTGGAGTTCAGTCTCAGAGTCTGTACTGGCCTCGTGGGCGCTCGACCTCGCCACGGGATCCCAGGTTTCTGGGAGAGAGCCGGCGTCTGGCTCCTTGCTGCTGAGGGGCGTGTTGGAGCTGGTTCCCGGACTGGACACCGGCGAGGGCGACAGTGTGGGAGAATCTTGGGCTTTTTCTTCCTCCGCTCTGGACTCGCAGAGTGTGGGAATATTCTCGGCCGACCAGGAGAGGGTTTTGGAGAGGGCGCCGCTGTACAGAGGCGAATCGATGTCCATGCTGATTTTCTGCAGCCCGTAAGAGTTTCTCCGTGCGCCCAAGCCGTGCGCCCTGAGCACGGATGGCACCCTGGACAGACAGTCGTCGGTCATGTTGACAGGGAGACCTGGGAAAGCGCGTCCTGGTATCTCAACCTGAGCATGAGACATGGTTGCAGGTTCAATGTCTCCTGTCTTCAGAGCCTACATGTGGAAATGACAATTAGACAAAGCAGTACCGTTACTTTTCATCCTATCAACTGAGTCAGGGGTCACCAGTGGTCTCTGACTCTTTAGATCACACTCGCATGTCAACTGGTAAATAGAAAATACAGAATACTTACTCATAACAGCGCAAAAGAGTCCGTCAGAAACGCGCACTTCAGCACATGCTCCTAAATAAATACTGACTTCTGCCACGGTCTCCCGGAGAAAGTCTGCAGCCATACCCTGTGGTGAGAGAGCGAGGCAGCCTATATTATGACCCGCGCACGGGAGGGCTGAGCGTCCTGAGCGCTCCGAGTGCGCACTTCCAACTCCGCCCCTCGCAGCTTTGACGCGCCTATAGGTCGAGCAGAAGGGAGCAAACTGCGGCACTTTTCAGACCAGTACTTAGTAAAAGCGCAACATTTCATAAGAATACGTTCCCTCTTTCACTTTTGGCTTGTTGTGAAAAACCTAGTGTCCCGAAGAAGGCATTAAGGACTTGTTTGTTACACTTGAAATTCATGTTTTAAAAACCCATATAAAAGTCTGCATGGTGTGGAGAATTTTTTTTTTTCATTTACTAAAAAGAAAACCCATCTGTGCAGGTTGCAGTCTCCGCAACAGCCACCCAAAGCACATTGCACCGCACCATACCGTCCTGCAGGTGGTGAGCCCACTGGAAGTCAATAGCCCCAAACCGGGATTCGAACTTGCGCAGGAGTTTCACACCAAAGACAGATAGACGTTGCCTCTGGAGCAAAATCGAGACTCAGAAAGAAACAAAACCTATTTCTCTGAAATCAAAAGCTGTGCTTCAGTTAAAATTCGTGCGAATAAGGCAGAACGTCTCCTCCTAGTTGAGCTGATGCGTCAAAACACAGGTTTCTCTGAATCCAGATAGAACCGCGACACACATTTGGTGACTCTTCTATCAATGTGTTCTCGACAGATAAGACTGCGATTTGGGGACATGCATCAGTGTGCCAGTAGATGGAGCTGTGCCTGTTGCTGTAGTAACAGGACACCTTTATTACCAACAAGGAACATTGGGCCCCACCTGTCTCTGCAGATCACTCCGTGTTATCGGATAACACACTGGATTTGCTGGAGCTCTGACACCAGTACTGGCCTCAGCCCGGCTGGTACATGTGTACCAGAGTACCGACAGTTCCATCACTGTGGTTTCACTCTGCACGTCTGCACCCTGCGGCCCACTCTGGGGGCGCGGTTTAAGGTTCTGGCTCTAAACAAACGCTAGTTTGTTCTGGAAAACGGCAGAGTTGGTGATGAAATTATACGTCCCCCAGACAGGGGAGAGAACAAGTTTCTCCCTGAATATCTCCATTATTATCGCCCCGATCAGTTGTGTACCTATTGAATTAATACTGCAGGAGTCATAAGTTGCTGTTCCAATGATGACTCAAACGGAGGTATGTCTACCACAGGGAGTACATCATGGCACATGAGGGTATTGTTCTTGCAATTTTTCTCCTCTAGTTTTACAAACCAATTGATCGTCTGAATCATCTGTGTTCTAGGATTGTCTGTTTTTCCTGTTTACTGCATCTTGCTTTTAGGCATAATTAGGCAAACACCTTGTCATTGTGATCCAAACTACTACCTTTGAGTGGGGACTGTGCCATACCCAGTGGACCTCTGTCGAAACCTGGCAGTTGTTGGATTCGAACTTTGAACCTTCCGGGAGGGGCCACCCCCTATATTATTAATTGCCTTGGGATAATGGTTGTTATAATTTGGCACTATAAACAAATAAAAAGTTGGGTTAATCAATTACCTGTGTTGGGACTAATGTGTTACCTGTAACGCCGCTACGTAACAAAACTTTTCTCTGTAACTAATAACGTAACGCGGTTCAGTAACGCAGTTATTGTTAATGTGGTGAAAAGGAGCTTGTTACTCGTTACTATCTGTGGTCCAAATGCAATGGTTTCTCCCAGCCACGACCTGGGCGAGTCTTCTTAGTTACTTTTATAATTAGTTACTAGTAATGTAACTAGTAATGTTTTTTTATTTTTTAATGTTAATTTTTAAATTAATATTTTTTAATTTAACTTGCCCAACACTATCAATTACATCTAAGGATTCAAGTGTTGAAAGATATCAATTTTTTTTTTACAAATATTTATTTTTTTCGCAGATATATGAAAAAAGTGGAATTGAGAGAGAGGAGTGTCACAGTAGTTACTGCACATTCGATTCATGACAGTGAAATCAAATTTGGTTACACTCAGGCCAGTCATGATTGGTGATTCAAGTCTCTGAGGTGTCCTGCTGAAGCATATACTCTCAACATGATAAACAATAAACAGTCCTTCTGATACTTTGACAGGTTTGGTTGCACCAGGACAAGTAGTTGAGTGCAGATTCAGATTCAATCATGCAATAACAGGTAGAGCAGACAGAAAATGGTATTTACAATAAAGAAAGAGCAACGTTACAGCAGGAGGGGAAAGACTACCCCCTAAAGGGTATAGTACTTTGTCCTCTCAGACCTCAGATGCCCTTTTTTCCCTCCCTTATAAATGGTCTTGCTTCTGCTTCAATTATAATAAAAGGTTAGGAGATCAAACGAACCAAAAGGCAACAAAATGAACTGGATCACCACCAGCTGGGTCAACCACTGAGGTCTAACCACGTGTAACTCCCAAATATTAAAAGAATTTTGTATAGAATGGAGTCTCAGATAAAAGGACAGACAGAACATGATGATTCCAGCACCGCTCAGAAAAATTTGACCCCTTTCCCATCATCCATGGTGATGATCTCTGCCTTTCCGTCCGTCTGTAAAGCCTGCAATGAGCGTAAAAGCATCCACTCTTCAAGGCCATGGAATTCTGGAAGGAAAACATGACAGATTAGTTAAAGAAGTTTCAAGGAAAATTAATATATTAGCTCTTTTTATATGTTTTTTTTTATAAATAAGTTCTGTAGTGTTTTGGTATTATTATGCTATCCCTGTCACTCATTGCCACCATAAGTGTCTTTTCAAAAGGCAATAGGGATTTCATAGCTTAACGTCTTCAAGATGTTTATGTAGAAATACTGCTGACAGAGCAGACTGACTTTATGATGCTCAAGTTTCAAAACGGTACGTTGTATTTTGCTTCCAAGTTCATTATTCTCTCACTGCCACCTAAACCTCAGGATTCTGTCTGGACATACAGTAATTCTTGTTCTGTACATGGAATTAACCTGTACACAACTCACCCCAGCAACATAACAAACGTCACTAAATGACACACTTTTACATCAAAAACCTGGTCAACAAAACATACACACAGGCACCTGATGTGCATAACTGAACTCCTATTCTTTTATTTTTCTTTATATTAGATGAATACTGATTAAATTTGAAGGTATCATACCTTCACCCTCTGTGTCATCACCGTTGGACAATTCATACAAAGTAAAGACAGAGTTGACCATCCCATTTCTGGAAACCTGTAAAGCAAAAAAATAAATAAAAACAGAATAATTTGGAATCGGTGTCTGAAGGTGAAGATGTTTGCTTCTTTGAATGTTCAGCCTTTAGTTGAAATCAAGTTGTGAAGACCTGGAAATTTTCATGACATGTTCTGTAAAGTTCTATATAAATATTCTGAAATGTCTACTCAAGAAGTACTTCTAGAAACAGAGGACAAGCCTATGTTTACTAATGACTTCATGATATATTTCTGTCTGCAGGTTATTGTATGTCTGGGATATTTTTCATGTTCTTCTTTATTTTCTAACAACAATCCAAACATGACTGGTTCGTAACGTTGCTGACACCTGCTTCATGCAGCACCCCGAGCTCCCGCCTCTTTGTTGGGTTAATTTAATACAGGCTTTTCTCAGTGATGTCTGATTTGTTGATCCTCATTTAGGAAGCAGGCTTTCAGGTTACCATGGTAATCAAAGAAACACATTCACTGAAACACAATTAAAATGTATAAACCAATGTTGCAGCCAGAGTGTGAGCCTGGTCTCTCGATAATAAAAATAGTAATAAATATTTTTAACTAAAACCCACACGCACACCAGCACAGAAAACACATATTTAGTAGGTACTCGGCATGAAATCACCTTGATAATAGATTATTATAGATTATTTTAATCTTGAAATAAGAAAAACAACTGAATTTTCTCTTGTTTTTTGCTGTGAAGAACACTTTCTTCCCTCTGTTCTATCAACTCAGCTCAGCTAATGGACAGAATTGCACTCTCACAGACAGAACACCTTGTCTCTCAGTTTGATGACTCACCCACTGGTATATTAACTTGCCCCATTCCTCCGGTCGTCTCCACATGACTAAGCACCGGGACTTGTTTTTGTCCAGCCATTCCAGGTTACCTGAGGTCAAAACAGTAACTCAACACCAGGTGGACACATCTTGAATATTCATAGCACAATCTGAATTCATGGACTCTTTAAATGAACCTTTGAGATTAGTAAGTATCTGATTTAAAACGAATGAAAACGTACCTTTTTTCCGTAGCTCCTCAAATACAACTTGAATTGCTTCCATAGACAGTTTTCCTGCAATTTAGTTAAGGTTCCACCTCACATCACAGACAACCAATGCATCAATCCTGCTTCTTTACAATGACAAATCTTTAGTGTTTTTTATTACATTTTTTTTTTTTTATCTACGCAGACCATATAGTTTATTGATCATTGATTCAGTCTTGGGGACTAGAGTGGAGACACATCAATGGTTGGTGCTATACTAAAATGTTTTTAACGAGTGCAATTTGTGTCAACATTAATTTCCTCGAAGTACCGTGTACTTTTACAACCCTATAAAGGCCTCAGTCTTTAAACCTGACTCGATATAAGAGTTTAAACATTATGGTGGACCATAAAGCAACATTTCATCATTAACATTCATTATAACTGATCAATCTGTGTTCATTTCAAATTAATTCCCAACACGGGTGGACTAGTTTCATGATACGTTCTATCTTCTTGTTGTTGAAGACAGGGCTCTCCTGAGCTTCCATGACGTCCAGGGTGTAGAGCTTGTGATGCCGGCAGTAAGTGAGAGCGAGGGAACACCATGCTGCCAGCTGCTTTTGTCTAGTGTCAACATTAGGCTGTAACCTGTCCAAAACCAGATGGACAAGGTATTAATTACACAAAGCCAATAAAGAACATTGAAAGAAAGGTTTACAGGACAGTGGAGAGACCAGACATGATGGATGGATTAGAGACACTAGGAATAGGTAGAAGACAGGAGACAGAGCTGGAGGTGGAGGAGTTAAAGAAGCTGAGGTTCTCTTTAGAAGAGACAAGGATGGACAGGATCAGGAATGAGGTGATTAGAGGGACAACACAGACAGGAAGGTGTGGAGAATAAAACTAGAGAAGCCAGA
>JAFBJS010001783.1:14002-30499 GCA_016785265.1 Paraplagusia blochii | reverse complement strand
AATCTAAAATCTAAAACTAGAGTCTGCCTTGTAATTTTGGGTCAAGTCATGTAAAATAAAAAATGTATGATGGATTAATATGACTGCCTTGAGTAAATTTGTGATGGAAATAAATGTAAAAAAATACAATTTTTATTGGCAAATGGATTAAGTTTCAATTTTAGCTTTGATTCTTCTGAGAATAACGTTGGTACCGAACTATAATTGATATGACGAAAACTGAATCGAAAACCAAAGCGAATCGTGAATTGAATCGAATCGATTTAGAAAAACTGAATCAATACCCAGCCCGACTAGGTACCGATTTCAAAAGTCTGACACAAAACTGTTCCCTTTGTTTGGACTTAGAATTAACAGAAACCAACACTCGCTACAACAACAATCAATCCAAGTTGAACTGATCTTCCTATCAATATAAACTAAAGATAGAAATAAAAAAATCAACAACCTCTGATTACGTAGCGTCTGTCTGAGAAACCAAAAAACTCAAAAGCCAAAGTTGAAGCTGAAGTTCCCTTTTCCCTCTCTGCAGAAATAACAACAGAACCTCTGCTTCAGTCCCACAGCTCTTACCTCTACTACTCACATCAACCTCGTGTCTATTACCTACAACCATCAGTCCTGATGTTCCTTGTCAATTACCATTACATCCAGAGTGTATCAGCATATTGCAAAGAAAAGAAAAAACAATTTCCCATGTGGATCAATAAAGTCTGTCTAAAGTCTAAAATCTCTAACTTCAGCCGATGAATCTTGTTCCAGCGACATCCCAGGATCCGCAGCTCTGTCTTTTATACCAGGTTTCAAATCCAGGCATCAAAAATAAGTGTCACAACCAAACCTCACTTTCACTCCTGCTTTTCTGTTTATACTTTGAATATATTTCCCTGAATTTCATAATGTTCTTCCCCTGCATTCTAGCATGGAAATGAAGCTCTGGGAAAATAAAGCAGAAGTATGACAACAACAACTAACAGAACTGTATTGTTGACTGATGCACGGCTGGATGAAAGGCATGGAGGTTCATGGTGATACAACAAGGCAAGCGCTGGATGCTCAGGTGCGACAGCTGCTTAAATGATCTCCGGTCACACCTTTATCCAGATCATAGATAGATCTATCTATGAGTCAGACTCAGGTGTTGACACTATTTTAAAAAACCCACGTTATAGCGCAGCCACCTGGAGGTCAGATAATAAGGTCTTCTTCCGGGTCTAAACCCAAAGGCCTTGGGAAAGAGATGTGTGTGTCAGCGACTAAAACTTCTGTGTTCATTATTATCTAGAGCAGAATGAGTGAGAGCAGGTCAGGTCAGACTGGTGAGACACATGTCTTACTCACATTAGGCTGCGTCTCTGGAGAGTTCCCTGTGCTGGAACTGTCACTGCTGTAGTCTGACGTGTTCCTTCTGTGGGTCGGGACAAATCTCTGTACCGTGGGGAGAGAATAGGAATTAACTTCTGGATCTATCATTAGATAAATAAAAAAAACCAAAACATTTTGTTTTCTTTTAATTATTATTACTATTGTAGAATGAGGAGCTAAACACAAAGCCTAGAATTAAGGTTAGCTCTGCCTATTATTAGTGGCCTGTATGAAGAATGTGGCTGTTGGTAATAAAGGAGGAAAGGACAGAGACACAGACAGACAGACAGACAGACAGACAGACAGACAGACAGACAGATAGACAGACAGATAGACAGATAGACAGATAGACAGATAGATAGATAGATAGATAGATAGATAGATAGATAGATAAATAGATAGATAGATGGATAGATAGAGAGACAGAGAGACAGACAGACAGACAGACCGACCGACAGACAGTGAGACAGACAGACAGATAGACAGATAGACAGATAGACAGATAGACAGATAGACAGATAGACAGATAGATAGATAGACAATTGGCAGTTTAAATAAATACAATAAAAACACAAACACGAGCAGCAGACCTAAGTTGTTGTTACAGCCTAACAATGTGACAGAAACAGAAAGAAGAACTCTTTTGTTTCATGTGGAGAGGGTTGGGGGATGTTTGTATCCTTTGTATTAGCGAAAATGTGACGCTAGAGTCTAATAGGAAGTGTGTCCAGATGTCTGGCATCAGGTATTAGGCAACAAACAACTAGAACATCTGTAATAGGTCCCCTGTTGACACATTCTGAACAGATGCAGTCTGCCAGCCATTTCTCAACAGAATGGATTTACAGGCGGCCTCAGGTAGTCTGACTGAGAGCACAGTCACAGTGGGGGCCATTATTGTCCTGCCCACACGTTTCACCGCTGCACTGGTCAGCAGGACAAACACAGGCCCCTTATTTGTGTCCAGCCACCACCAGGTGTTTTTGCACAGAGGTAGGCCCCCACGCCCTCCCTCCCTCCCTCCCTTACCCAGGTGCTACTGTAAACAAGAGAAGACTGCAGTCGATTTGCGATGCTAAATAAGGGTTAAGACAAAAGAAGCATTCACCGTCACTACATTTACAGGTTTAGGCTTAATCCTGTCACCACACCCAGGATGTACAGAGAGAAAAGATTGTAAGTGTGTGTGCGCATGTGTGTGTTAGTGTGATTGTACCCCATCATCCTGCGGAGAGCTGAGCTGAATGGGTCCCATGTTGTGTCTCCAGTTTTTTATCACTGACACATTTTCTGCCTCCACACCGTTCTCCACCCTGGACAAACCCGGAGATAGCGGAGGCTGTGGGGACAAAACTTCAGGTATCATTTATAAAAAACAAAGTGTGTTTGACTACAAACATATTTCTATACTGGTAGATTCTGATTAATTAAGGCAATGACAGGAAATCAAAGATATATTACTTGTATACATATGAGTAAAATACATATTTTAGTATCTTGTTACAGAAAGACATTTACCTCAGGCAGGTGCCACAGTGACCTGGATCCATCTCTCAGGTAATAGTACGTCTGCCCTCGTTCATCCACAGACTTGATCCACTGAAATATTCAGGAAACATGTACTATAAAAAATTAAATGGCGTCCCTCCCCATAAACACAGAGAAGAACAAAATACAATAGGCGTGATGTGTATGCAAGTCTCAACTTTTGACCCACTTCAAACAGGAAGTGGCAGTTGGCTAGGTGTTATAGTGTAATTGTACATTCAACAAAGAGCAGTGGAACTCCTACAGTCACCCACATGGAAAACTGAGGGTAGCAGTGCAGCAGGCGCAGTTGTTTTTGGATTTTATTTGTCACATTCAAAATAATAATTTATATATATATATATATATATATACACACACACACACACATATATATACATATATACATGACAAATGTTCATGCATTCCGAAAGGAGATGCCAGATGAAGATGAAAAATTGTCTTAATTGTATAGAACGTGTCTGCATATGTATTTTCTATTGTATATGTATTGTGTGCTCTTGCTTTTTTACATCATGGCCAGGGGACGACAGATGAAAACTAGCCTCTGGTTGATTCTTTCTTATTTAACAATGTGTTTATGAAATTCCATTTTACCCTTTTAAATAAACTAAACTAAACTAAAAAAGACTGGCCGCTGTATAGTGTTGTTGAAAGCAGAGTTGCAACATTTTTTTCAAGATTCAAAACTAATTGAACTGAATCGGATCGAACTGGATCGATTGTTTAACATTTTTATGAAATGTTCCTGAATCAGATCGTAGCCTGTGAATCGAGATATGAATCGAATTGTTATGTGAGTGAATCGTCACACCCCTAATATATATATATATATACCACTTTATGAGTATGACTCATAGTCAGACTAAGAAAGGCCAGAAACATTTTGTTTTTCTTATGACAACAGATGCACCAAATTTGGACCAAAAATGGTCCCAAAGTGTTTTTTTATTTATTTTTTTTGTCAGCAACAAAGCCAAAGCTGTGGACAAGCTGCTTGGTAAGCAACTATATGGACAGTTAATAATAGATTTTTTATTTATTTATGCCATTGCAGAGCCTTGTTTTAATTGAGGTTGGTTTGACATAATAATTAATTTCATGTTGCCTTGGTTTCAGCCAAGATATTTTCATGTCAGTGATGCCTTCCTTGATGACGACTTGTAAGAGCTTCATCTTTTCCTTTCAGCTGAGCCCCACAGCAAATGAATGTTTCCATCTAGCCCTGTTCTCTCCATCTTCTACTCTGACTCCTACTACCTCCATGTCCTCCCTCACTGCATCCATCAATCTCCTCTTTGTCTCCTACCTGGTAGCTCCATCTCTAGGATTATTCTTCTACCAATGTGTCCACAGTCCCTCCTCTGAACATGTCCAAACCATCTCAATCTGAGTCATGAGTAAAATATAAAAAAGGAATATTTCAATCAGATGTTAGCATCTGTGGACTTACCTGATCTGGAGTGTGTTCGCTGGTAAACACCCAAGTCCCATTGGGTTCAACGTTCAAGTTCCAACCTGTGGGTGTGCTCCGGTCCAGGTTGGCCCTGGGGATAATGGTGCGGCTGACATGGCTAAGGCTGTACTCCTTAGGGAGGGCTGGGGGTCCAGTGGCAAATAGTTCTGAGTAGGCCTCAGGCTGATTGGCAGTGGGGTAATCCTCTGGGGGGTAGTCTTCCTCAGGCAGTGGAGGCTAAAAAGGAAAAAAATATATGTTAACACATTGGTCCCCAACCACTGAGCAGGGGAATGTTTCCTTTTGTCCCCATCTGTCTATTACTTCCACTTGATCCATACCCATATCAACAAAAGAACTGACCAATAGAATGGCTAGGATTCCATCATCAATAATGCAACTATTTTTGATTAGGAAATACTTTCTCAGTGAAGACAACAACAATAAACTCAAAATGATGCAGAGTCATTTTATACTGGTCTGGTAGCAGAAAGTTATAGGCTGGGTGCACTTCAGAAATCCTTGTTGTGCCCATGCACAGTTCTTTTGGGTAGGAAGATTTTATAGGTAGGAAAATATTTCAGAACACTAGAAATTCTATGTTATTGAGGGGTATTTATCTGCCACAACTTAATGGCCGGACTATGAAAAGAGTATGAGACATTTAACCGGTCCGTGGCGCAAAAAGGCAGGCAAGCAAGTATATAGTATAAGAAAATGATTCTAAAATACAGCTATTCTTAGATCCCACAGCAGCCCTCACCGTGACATACAGTAAAAGGACAACCTTTGTGTTGAAAGGTTGCTCAGTGTCTATGAAATGTCACTCAGTTAAATACATCCTGGCAGAGTTCCCAATATAGAGCTCAATGACTTCATTTTGATGTGACTTTGACATACTGGACATGGACTCCAGACATTTAACTTGGTCCAAAAGTATTTTATCGCAACTAGTACAGAGGTGAGAAAGTAAATGGAATACACAGACACTTGTTGCTTGTTTGTGAAATACTATCCAAAATATAATGAATGAATTAAAAAGCTAAAAATGTCTTCAACATCACAGGTCATAGAACCAGGCCATATTTGACCATTAACAGAAGGCAAATATTCACGTATACTGTAGGACTGATACTGAGCTCTTAACCATTTGGGTGAAAATGAGGCTGCTACTGACTGCTATATGGGTACAGGAAATTAACTGTATTACTGCTCTCCCGTGGGTGAGGCTAAAACAGGAGACAGAGCGAGGCTAAATAGAGCAGCCAGACTGTCCTCACCGGCCCATCCTCGTGAAACCGGTGCACGCTCATAGGCTCCATGAAAGGAGGGTATGGGCTCAGCTGCTCTGGTGGCTCCCAGGACGTCTCCCCAGACATCGGGTTATAAAAGTAGGGTTGACCACTGGTCTCATCCACCAACTGCTCCCAATCTGAGGTCCACGCAGGGGGGGACGAGGTGGAGTGAGAGAGGGCTGGCGATCGAGGTGGTGAAGGGAAACAGGTTTCCTCTGAAGATAGGCGCTCGCGTTCACGGTCTAGAAAAGGATTGTCCCAAGTGGAGTGGCCTGTAGCGGGGTGGTAATAGTAGTCCTGTCCACTCTCCTGGTCAGTGTGCACCTCCCATTCTTCTGGGTCAGGGTAGGCTGGAGAGTAGGACGGAGAAACTGAGGGAGGAGATTCAGAGATGCTCTGGCGAAGTTGTGCTACATTGGCATAGACGCCTGTACGAAGGTTTGGATTCTTGACCTGTTTGACAACAGAGAACAAAGTTCAGTGTCATGAACGAGATGACAGTGTGTGTCTAAAAATATGATTTGATACAGGAAATGATGACCACATAAACTGTAAGAGACAGAAGACTGCATGTATACATATACATAGTTACTGCTGTATTTTAGAATGTTTAACAACTTTGTCCTGAGTAGACAGATTTTCTCAAAGTTCAACCTGTTGCATGGCAGGAGGACAGGATGCAAATGGTAAAGAAAAGATAGCCACAGTGAATTTGCTTAAAAAGTCTTACTATTCCCCTCTACTCTTTCAGTTTCTGAGATGACCAGGTCAGAGTAACCTACGGACTTCAGCATAACACAACCAAGAGTTTGTGATTTCACAAATACAAAGTTTCACAATTCTATTAGCTTGACCCTTGTCTGACTGACACCTTCTGGCGTCTTCTATTAGTCATTCGTCTTCATCCTCTCATCCATTACTAGGTCCAGGGGCAGCAGTCTCCACGACTGCAAACCAAATCACACAGCACTATATAGGCAGGTACTAGACTCAGTGGACCTCAGTGGAGACCTCAGTTACCTCTGAGGTCCACTCAGCGAGACACCGTCCCCACTCACTGCTCCCCTGGTCCTCAAAGCTGCCCACTGTTCACTTTGGTGATGGGTTAAATGCTGAGGTGACATTTTCGTTGTGTGCAGTGGAGTGAATCACAATGTCACAATGACAAGGAGTTTGTTTTTATTCCTCTCTTTTTTCCAGTTTCACAAAAAATGTCAAACAATTTAGTCAACCAAATGACTCAGAATCTAAGGTAAGTGATTCAGGTTAACTTGGTCCTCAACACTGGTACGTTGTTACCACTATTTGCGGAGGGTTTTGAACTTTTATCTTTCTACTAGGTTGGTTTCATGATCACAGCACTCCATTATTGATCTCATTCCATTCAGATCTAAATTAATCAGAGCAGACACACACTGACACACTTAGCGACCATTTAACAAGCTGATTCATTACTGAAGAAGAGTGGAAAGCGGTCTCTTTATTCCAAAAACAGTTGTTTTTTTCTAATACATCAGAAACAAAACTACCAAAAGTGTCACAAAGAATCAAACCATACATGAAAACCCAACATATCCGAACAATCAGATGCTGAGAGGGAGTTTTTTTTGGCAGTTTTTAAATGCGCAGTTACTTCTGTTTTGTGAACCTGCTACACCTGACTCTCACATATGACAGTATGTGTCGCAACAAAGGATCTCCAAAGTTGATCGTGAGAGCAACTCGACAACTTATATCGATATACATTTTGACCCAACCAACAAAAGCACAACTCACTTCTAGGAACTTTAACGACACTTAACACAGGAAAAGAAACATGAAGAGGGGACATGTTAGCAACAAGTAAGGAAGTGAGACGCATACACTCCAGACTTCAAAACCTCTTTTGTGCAACCAGCTAACAACACGGCCTACCTGAGGAAGGACAGGCAGAGTCAAGCTCTGCTTGGCCCGGTGACCTGGCCCCGGCCTGGGGTACATGTCCACCATGTTCACACCAGTCTGCCTGCTGATGCCATGTACTGAAGAACGCCAAATCCAAGTATGAAATCGTACTGAGACTAACTCAAGGCGCTGTCAGAGACCAAGACGTGCACTCACACACACAAAACACACTGTCAAACACACATGCTCTTCCTGCTGCTGCCGACCGCTGCTGCTGCCGGGTTAGTCGCAGCCCAGATAAAAAGAAGAACTGAGTTACAATAACAGCAGGAAGGGATGAGACAAGAATAGGTTGCTGTGTGTGCGTCTGTGACTGAGTGCCTACGCATGAGTTACCCTACACAGGATATCGGGGGTCGAAAGTAACTGTCTGTGGACGTTCGAACCAAAAACAGAGAGAGATAGATAGCGAGAGAGAGAGAGAGGGAGAGAGAAGAGAGGGAGGTGTTAGATTAAGAGCAACAGACATATTGCAGGTCACTTCAACCTACTTCCTGTCTGTGAGCCTCTGTGACACAGAGATGACAGCAATGGAAACAAGGTTAATAACATGGTTTTTATAGAGCGTGTGACTTTATGTTGTTTTTATTTAAAAAAAAAAAAAGACTTTGCTGTTTTTTCCAACAGTCTTCCCTTTGATCCTTCTGCCAAAGATGGAAAAATGATGCAGGATGATGAAAAGAGGGAAGCTATCATTTTTGTACAAGAGGAAACTCCAAGAAACACTTAAACAAACTCGTTTATTTTTTAAGGTACATTATATTTAGCAACCAAGTTGTGTTTCCGCTGTAAGACCTGTAGCCCAGGCTCTGTGACTGTGAATTACCACCCACAACTATGTTAAAGTACCAAACCAGATGCCTCCTACTGTGATGGAACATAAAAATAAAGTAACTTCTGCAGATTACCTTACGTAATTTTTGTGGTTCGTTTTTGCTTTGTCCCTTGTGGTAAGTAAACAAAACATGATGTGAGTCTTAAAATCTTCTTCTGTTACGCAATGAAAATACAAATATGTAGAATTTGTGTTGGTACCAAAAAGCCCCGTCCCCGTTCATCTCCTACAGGAGGCGCTATCGGTGGAATTTGAGTGTTTTTGTGAACCCAAAATAGAAAATATTCAGCTTGTCTGTGTCCGTCTGTGTCCTGTGATGTCGTCTCTCTGCTCGTTTTACTTGCGGGGAAACTTTTTTCCCCCAACAGCTGCACAGGACATTATTTTAATGCATGACTGGAAATCCTGCAGCAGAAAACAGACAACACTCTGCTCTCAGCAATGCATGAAGCTGCACTCTGCTGGATCGCTTAACCACATTAGCACCCGTCCAATCAAACAATGGAGACCAATGGAGACCAAATCAGGGCCCACAAAGGCTCACAGTTCAGCTATTGAATTGGTTTGGCTCCACCTCCTCGGTCTTACATCACACCCTGCAGGGCCCAGAATTCAGGACAGGTCCACGGATAGTCGACAAGCCACTGGTCTTATCTGAGAACTTCAGACCAGGTCTGCATGCCGACCCACACACCACAGATATTTTCCTTTCTGGTGTTTCTCCTTTTCTTGTGTAGGAGGGGAAAAGATTTTGTGTCAGTCGATGTAACAGTCAGAGGAAACTATAAACCAGCTGAAATGTGGACTTCAATGTTTGACAGAAATTGCAAGAATGACATTCAGAATTAAGTGTGGAGTTAGACACACAAAAAACAAGGGAGTCTTGGCCCCAGAACACTTTTCCGACAAACCTCAATAGTATTTGTTAAGGTGTGTTGCACTGGAGTGTGTCCTTCACTTTAACAAGACTGAAAATGATTCAATAGGCCTTCATGCTCAGATGATTCACGTTGGTTTTTGCAAAGATCAGCTGAGGGTTACCACAGATTAGATATATATTAGAGGCTCAATACTCCAAGGTTCACGTATTGGTCATATCTCTCCCAGAAATCAATTTAAAAAAGCATGAGTATTAATGTTGACAACCACTTACATTACAGTAATAAATAAATAATGCCATGGCTTTAGTCTCACTTTTTAACATCTGCTTTCAAGTATTACTTGATAAAAGAAGAAGCAGAAGAAGAAGTATCTTTTGGTTAGTGTATCTCACCGACTCAGGGTGAAGTTGCTTATCGTCCCAAACTCAAATCTACTCTCTGAGCTCAGATTAAATGATGTCATCAAACAGCAGATGTGTTTGTGACATTTAATAAGGAAAAGGTAGTGTGTGTGTGTGTGTGTGTGTGTGTATGTGTGTTTGTATGCATGGGTGTGTGTGAACCCATTGTTTGAGGACATTTTACAGGTTGTTCAAGTTTGAGTAAGGGGCAAATCAGTTCTCTATTAAGTGTGGGAATATCAGAAATAACAGTGAAGAGTTTTTTTTACAAATGATGTTTTCCAGGAAAACTGGAAAACTGACCGCAATCAAGCCAATAAACGTGTTTCCGACAGGCAGCCATCTTTGGGAGGTCGAGTTAGACACTCACACTACCTGTTGGAGCAGTTTCCTGGCATTTGGTCGGGTCAGTATTACTGTACACAGGACTGGGGGAGTGAGAGGTGCTGCTGAGTTGAGTTCTTACAGGATTTACCTGAAGTGCAAAAATAAAGACTGACCTTGAAATTGATACGGTCAGGGCTGATCCTACAAAGTTTTGCTATTTCTATGTAATGTATTTTAATTAATTACAAAATAACTTAGTAACTATGTAAGAGTCAATCTTAAAAAACGTCGCACTTATTTGTTTTTGTAAACAAGAAGGAGCTGCTAAATGGGACACAGACTTTGGAAACACTCACCAATCAATGAGACCTTGGACGCTGCGTTAAGAAAAATATCTTCAGCTGGAGTGATAAAAACAATACAGACACAACAAGCTCGGTATCTCTTATCAGGTTCTGTCCCAGAACAGACATGTTGGTGCCACTGGAGGCTTCCACAAACCTTGACAGAAGCTCCAATCCCAAAATGACTCCAAGAAATCAAAGACCTTACAGAAACCAGAGCATTGACAGTACAATTCCATATGGACTCCCACGTCAGCCGCAAAAAAAAGCCCCCAAAGCAATGCTTGCTGGGAGTGGAGCCAGGATCCCTCACTGCTACCCACCCCACATCACCATAGCAATGGCCCACCATTGTAGGGTGAGAATGAGTGCCCCTGGAAGGGCCCTGGCACGTCTGCAGACGTGTTCTCTGGAGAGTGTGAGGTCTTCATTTATGCAGTTAAGAGGAAGAAACTTAAGCAGCGCTTTTGTAACTTAACTCGTGTTTAAAAGGTAGAGAGTCCTGGTAGTGCACTTTAATCCAACACTCCCTGAGGGTCTGAGATGAACAAACACAAAAACCTCTCCTTATTATGGTTATCCAGATCTGACAGCCGGTGTGTTTACTTCACCGCTCATGCTGCCGGGCCATTCGTAGTCACTGTTCCTGCTTTTGGATTTACATTTCTATTATATCAATAATTAAAAAGTTCTATCTATCTATGCATCTATCCATCTATCTACCTATCCATCTATCTATCTATCTATCTATCCACCTTAACTTTAACACGTAGTGCATTTAGAGACTGCTTTTGCGTGATCTGTTCTGGGTTGACTAACTTTACCATGTACTCAGTTGATGTTGGTCAGATTTATGTAGTGTAGTACACAAGTGAAAATAAATACTAACTAACTTTTACCACACCACTGAAGGCCCTAGAGCAGGAGTTTCAATCCCAGTTATACAGTGAGCCAAAACTTAAAAAACTACCACAAAGTCGCAAGCCAACCTCAATATTCATTAGAAAATGAACTATTAATACGCAAGTTTTCCTTTCTCTCTAGGTCTACAATAAAAAAAAAACATACAGTACGTGCAAAAACAAAGAGCATACATCGCTAATACTACAAATTCTGCCAGGATATGAAGCCTACATACAGGGTACTACACACTGTAGTACACATTTGATATGGGGCAGTGGAAACCTGGTTAAGTAACTGGACTGGGTTCTGGAGAGTTCCAAGTTCGAATCCACCAACTGCCCGGTTACGACTAAGATCCACTGAGCATGGCAGCGCCCCCAATCACAGCCTGCGCTCAAAGCTGCCCACTGTTCACTTTGGAGATGGTTTAAACGGAGAGGTCACATTTCGTTGCGTGCAGTGGTGTGGATCAAAATGTCACAATCACAAGGAGTTTGCCTTCCTTTCCTTTCTTTGATATGACCTCACAGACCGAATATGATTACACCTTGGGCCAAATTTGGCCCCCGAGCCTGAGTTTGACACCGGAGCAGCTACAAATGACCTATACTTTGAGTCCAAATCTGTAAAAGAGTGAATAAAACCCCAGTCCTGAATGTGTGTAGAAAACATATGCACTCAAAAAAGTCTCCATGGCTGAAGCCAAAGTAAACACAGAGACTGACATGCACCGAGATTTGCGTATCAATCAGATGCATCACATCCGGGTTTGGACCAAAAAAAACAACTCGGGCGCAGAGATCTATATGGCTGTAAGGTTAACAAGCTGTCAAATCCTTGTCTTCTGATATTGGACTCATATTTTAATGTGATTCCAATGATGTCCACTTTCGATTCTTTTCTCAGTTCCTTTTTCTTGCAACAGGTGCAGCTGTTGAGAGTGTCGGTGAAACTCACCTGTAAACCCGACTCTCCTCACTGTCAGTCACCGAACTTTATCCACGGGGCGCATGTGTTCGTCAATGCACATGGATCAACGGATGGCTCGGGGTTTCACGGTCTCTCCCTGGATCGACCGTGAACCGGGGAAGCAGGTAGCAGCTGGAGGTTTGGGAGTGGCTCTCACGTTAACTCCTTCCTCTCCCCTTCTCTCCCCCCTCCACCCACGCTACACAACCTGTTTGGTGTGGCCTGCTGTACAGACGCTGACTGAGTGACTGACTGTCTGTCTGTCTGCACAGTATAATCTGGAAACAAGCTGCTGATCTGCCGGTGCCTCCAGCTCCTCCTCACTCCTCCAGTCAACATTGACCCGGCACCGCGCGGCCCCTGGAAACAACCACCCCCAACCCCCGACCAAAAAAAAAAAAAAAAAACCCAGAAACCTCACATCTTAAATCAGCTGTGTCTCCTTTTTCATGGCGAGGCATTCACGGAACACCTCTTTTCGCCTTATTGAAGTGGTAGAAAAGGACTGAAGGGCCATTCATATGTTGATGAGCTGGCACACATACCGCTGTGAACCAGGAAGGTGCTTTCACTGTAAAAACGCTTGGATCAAACCCGATATTCCAGGTTATTGAGACAAAATACCAAAATATAATGAATAATTTCGAAAGTGTTTGCTTTTTTTAAGTGCTGGGACTGAATAACTCCCCATCCGGCCAATCGGAGTCTTAGAAAACAAGTTATTAGCATGTAAAGAAACTAAAACAAATAAAAAGTATTTCAACAACCGCGAGGCATAAATGATGGCTGACACATAACAACAGGTATCGTTTCTTTTTACTTTGCCTTCAGCCAAATGAACTGCAGCCAAGTCTAAGAGGAGCTCCTGTTGCTCTCAATGCCCAGCAGACATTAGTGGGATAATGGATCTATACTACAGACTGGCTCTACATTAGATAACCACCCCCCCGACAGAGGGTCTCCATCACCTCCCCGTCAAAGCAGTGCATTCTGGGTACTACACCATATCCGGTCATTTCTTCTCCGCGTCTTCAGATTATGTAATGTACTCAGTAAACTAGGAAAACACTGCAGTTTCTATACGTACATACAGCGGCTCATCTGTAAAAAAGCTGCGCCTCCTAGTGTCTGAGACGACAATGAAATTAAATCTTTTACTGCCAGAACTATGTCGACATCTAGTGAAACAATCTGAGTTGTGCAGGTCATTGTTATCTTTATAATTCATGTATCTCTGAAGGACATTGTGTGCAACTTCTAAGATGGTGTTCACAAATAGCCACATTAACCAAAAAAATAAAAATGGGGGTGTTGAGTGTCTGTATAGCCTTACCTGGTCACTGTGCTGCTCCCACCTCGACTGATCAAATGCATCTGAAGGATTAGCATCAGCATCAGGATCAGGATTAGAATCAGGATCTGGACTAGAATCAGGATCAGGATCAGGATCAGGCAGCTCAGAAATGTCCTTCCATTCAGTTACAGTGATCCCAGGAACAACAAAGGCAGGAGGTGAAGGGAAGGAAGTATCTTCAAAAATATTTTCTTGTGAATTTGTCTTTTGTTGTCCACTCTCGATCTTTGCTTGTGGGTTTCCAAGGGGTCGTTTTTTGTGCAGTTTTAGTTCATCAGTGTCCAGAGTGGCGGAGATGATGGGGATACTGCCTCCTGAAACATGTCTTTTCTTATCAACAGTGGCTACTAAGGTGCAGAAGCTGTTTCTTTTGGTAAAGCTTCCATCTGTTTGGCTCAAATTGTCCCTCAGATGTTTCAGGTCCTCACCAAAACCAAAAGTAGAGAAGCGATGCTTCCCCCTTAAAGACACTTGGACTGAAACAGGAATCTCTGTTACTGCTTCAGACAACGTTTCCCTGTCAGCTACACCTTCAGGCGACTGCAGCTCTTTTGCACCAGCGTTTGGTAAAAGTTCCTTCACATACTGTGCCGGGATGTAAAATGGTTTACTCTGCTGGTCCTTGCAGACGTGCCACCAGTGCTCGTTGGTCTTTGACACCAGGATGTAGTTCTCGTTTGGCTTGATGGACACGAGGCGGCCATCGTTGGCTGTGTACTCAAACTCATACTGAACTGACACCAGCATCATGCCTGCTTGGGCCCCCGGCTCTAACAAGCGCTGCACATCACTGAGCTGGAAACAGGAAATGTGTTATTGGAGTTAGTGAGGATAAATGAAACTCAACTAAACCCCAAATTATACTGCTCCAAACTATGCCTTCCTTTGAGTGTTGAGTCCACTGGAATTTATTGGTGTTGGGATGGTGCTACGATAAGCGAAAAACTTAAAAAATAAAAAAATAGGAAGAGAAATATCCCACTTCACATTATGTTCCTCTTATTGCTACACTGACAATTCAGTGTAAAATGAAAATGACACAGGGTTTAAACAGAGTTCATCACAGATGGGAAATGTTTTGTTGTCAATAGTACTGAGACGTTTCCTTGAGATGGTCCTCGTCTTATTAATACCATAACATTTGTCACATCTATTTGTCATGTTTAGGGCAAATACAACAAGGATCACACACATCAACTCCCGGTCCTATACTATGAACGTAACAATGAGTAATTGCCAAGATTGATTTTTCTTTTTGATAATTCACTAAACTGGGTTGTGCATGATGCAGAGAGCAGACCGACTCTCTTCACAGGAACACGCAGGAAGTTGCTTCCATTTGCTGCAAAGCAACTTTAGCCTTAACTTACAGCAACCACAAAACAGCAGACTCTGAAATGGCTCAAACCCTAAACAGGAAGTCTGCACCATCCCCAGCTTTGTATGAGTCTGACATCAATCTCAGTCTGCCTTTGTTTAATCCAATAAAACTAATTGTGTGAGAACTATCAGAGGCTAAAACAATTAATTTACAGCACTGGGAAATTCACATGTAATTCACTCGCATTTAGTCACATCTCATTGAGTTATATGAGAGAGCTGAGAGTCACACTAGCAATGAATATTGATAAAATCTATGCAACAGTAATAATAACGTTGAACATATATCCTGTATATATATATGTGTGTGTGTGTGTGTGTGTGTTTGTGTATATATGTGTATATATATACACACAAACACACACACACACAATATATATATATATATATATATATATATATATAAGCATTTCCAAGTCAAATAAACCAAAAGTATTATAATGGCCAACCTTCTATTAACAAAAAGTAAGTAAAATAGAAATAACAGAAGATAACAGAAATGTAATAACACATAAAGTAATTAACTAACTACTTGCCTGGTTTTCTTTTCCTGTCAGTGTATGTTGTCATTGGAACACTCCTCGGTGTGTATGTGTTTATGTCTGTGACCGTGGAGAACTACATCTGTTCATTTAACTGCTGGTTTTTCTAACTTCCTGTTCTCGGTGAGCGTTTTCGTGAGTCACAGCTGAAAAAGGCAACAACCATTTCAAGTACCGGGATTTGAGAAGTCTGTATTTAGAATCCTGCTGTATTGATTTGAAATATTCTAGAAAATGGACTAGAAGGAAAAGGACATTGTATTACAAACTGCAGAACAGATGTCACCACTTAATATTAATTTTAAATCCTTATGATAATGTGACTTCAAATTATTGGCAAACTACAAATACAATTCCAAACAGGGGCATAGCCAGAACCCATAAAATAGGTGGGCCCCCCAAAAAAATCAGCGGGGCCCAACCCCAAAATATTATAGCTTAAGTTTGATAATAAACACCATCCCTCGTTATGCCATGGTCAGCCCTCTCATTGGATGGGGCGGGCCTGACTGACAAGTGGGCGGGCCCGGATCCACCCGTGGCTACACCTATGACAAATAAAGTGTATTTTACAGCTGCTGTATCTTTAGCTTCACAGCTGCGCCATCTACCGGTAATCATTGATTTTATTTAAAATCTTTTCAAGTAATTATTTTTGTTGTCGTTGTCATTATATATATATATATATATATGTTTGTATATATGTTCAGTCCTTAGGCGTACCCCACCCTGGCCCACCCACTTGTCAGTCAGGCCCAGCCAATCCAATGAGAGGGCTGATCAAACTTGGCTATAATACTTTGGGGTTGGCCCGACCTAATTTTTTCAGGGCTCACCCATTTTAAGGGGTCTGGCTACGCCCCTGGTTCAGTCGATATTGTTCAAACTTCTTCTTGGAGTTGAAAGACGTTTCATTCCTCAACTGAGGAACTTCATCAGTTTCTGGTTGTTGT